>JAEANM010014716.1:0-13884 GCA_017656035.1 Myanophis thanlyinensis
CTTTTAAAACTAAAGCTACAAGCTCATTGCCAGAGCTCACACCCCAGGCAAGCTCAAGTGTAAACATTTGAGATAAGTCTATCTACAAAGAAAACAGAATGCTAGAATGAAGCAAAGGAGTAGCTGTTGCTTGTTAAACCAATTACCAGAACAAATAGACATGGTAACTAACCAGATTTCTGAAGCTGATTCTTTTCAGGAACAGAGATTAACCTTTCTCCTTCCAAATAAAGCTGAATAGGGAAAATTACACCATCAATAAAACACAGGATTAAACATCACCAAGCACAGAATTAAACTTCACCAATATTACAATGTAATAAGGGGAGAGATTAGAGTAGGCTAGAAATAACTGCCTTATTTACAGGATTCACCCTATAAAGTTAATCTTTATAGGATTAACCTTGTAAAGTGGAAAAAAACAAAAGGAAATTTCTTCTAATAACTGATTCAACAAACTGCTTATAATTGTTACCACTGGTTCTATAGAACCGGTGTAAACCAGCTGAATTTCACCTCTGCTTGATGGGCAAATTAAGGGTGCCATACACAGGCATACAAACCAAGGGAGACTTGATCTATACAGTCATATGAAAAAGAAAGTACACCCTCTTTGAATTCTATGGTTTTATGTATCAGGACATAGTAAAAAATCATCTGGGCTGTAGCAATTCTTAAATGTAGGTAAATACGGCTGCAGATGAACAATAACACATGACATAATAAACTAGGGTGTCTCCAATTTTTCAACTTTCAATTTCCAAACATTAGAGGTGCTCAAAAGTTGTGACATGTGTGACTGTGATTGTAAAGATATTTTGATTACTTTAATGTAACTTAGATGTGCTTTGTAAATAACTACATAAATATAACTGTTCAGAACAGCAATTCCCCAGCACCATCCCCAGTGAGACAGATGGAAAATATTGTTATCATTTCACTCTAGAGGAAGGCTCATAAACAGGAAAACCTGCTCAAGTGATTGCAGATAATCTGATGTATTTCAAGAAGAAAGGCATTGACAAAAACATGAAGGCCATTGGAGGAGATGTTAATCTACAAATTAACAAGTGTTAATTTGTACAATTAACAAATTGTTAATACTAGCAATACTAGAGTTAATACTCTACAAATGTTAATACTAGCTTTGTATTAGTGAATCAGTGAAGATGATGCCATGCACTAGATAGAGGTTAAGCCAGAGCATCCACTCTGCTGGAGCTGATTAACTAACCTGATGGTATATATGAGCCACCTTTGATGTGTAAACTGACTACTGTGGAAATAAAGAAGTTCATTGAGGAACCAATGCAAGTACCATTGTGGCCCTGTCATGCCCAATCAATAGAGAGACGTGTGAAACAGGTCACAGAGGCAGCAAGCAGAGAAATACACATGAGAAATGTGAGGGTTATATCAGAGGCCAAGGAGCAAGTCGGGGGCTGATATTGAAAAGCAAATCAAAACAAGACTTGATGAAACTGGCTTAAACATTTTTGTAACTCAGATAATTGCTTTCTGCTGTTAGTTTATGGTTGCATGGATTATTTTTTGCTTAGCTTGATAAGATTCATACAGAAAAAAAAACCTTTAATTTCTGTAGCAAAATGTGTAATTTTGAGAAGATAAAGTTAACAGTATGTGTGGGGTATATAATCAGATGTGGATTTACCATACCAAGTTAAACATGCAATTGCAAAAATAACAGATTTGAATTCTTAGTGTAAAAACACATTTTTTAACCCCTCACTGAAAAAAAATTGCAAAAATTAATTTTCACCCCATTAAATAAAACGCCTAATATTACACCATGTCATTTATTTTACAAAAAGCCAAAATGAAGCCTTGTGTGAAAAACTAAGTACACCTTATGATTCAATAGCTTGTAGAACTACCATTAGCAGCAATAACATGAAGTAATAATTTTCTCTCACATCACTGTGGAGGAATTTTGGCCCACTCTTCTTTATAACTTTAAGTTACTGAAGTTTTTGGGCATTTGTTTATGCACAACTCTCTTGTCATCCACATCATTTCAATCTAGTTTAAATCTTCATTTTGACTGAGCCATTTTGACTGAGCCATAACAACATCTTGATTCTTTTTTTTTTCAGCATTCTATTGTAGATTTGCGGGTGTGCTTGGGATCATGGTCTTGTTGCATGACCCAATATTGCCCAAGCTTTTACTGTCAGACAGATGGCTTCACACTTGCCTGTAGAATACTTTGCTAGATTGGTTTTGCTACTGTTCAGTGTGGGCACATGCGCACCAAACACGCTGCAGTGCAGCTCTTTAAACTGCTTTTAGAATCACCAGAGGCAGCAGGGATCATCAGGAAGGCTCCATAGATGCTCCAAACAGCTGATTAAGAAAAAAAAATAAAGCTCGTATAAGGAAGGATATGGCAGGTGTGGGTGGGTGGAGCAATTTTAAATCTCTACTACTGGGTCGGGCGATGTGGTATGATCTGGCTGAATTTCACCACTGCTACAGAGGAGTTCCATGGTCAACTCAATGGTCCTTTGCCTGCAAAACAAGCCCAAATCATTATCTCTCTCATTTTGCTTGATAGTTGGCATGAGATGTTTGTACTGACATGCTGTGTTTGGTTTTCATCAAATGGACAATGTGCATTGTGGCCAAACATCTCCACTTTGGTCTTGTCTGTCTAAAGGATAATATTCTAGCAGTCTTCTGATTTGTTCAGATGTAATTTTGCAAAACTAAGTCCTGCTGCCATGTTCTTTTTAGTCTGCCACTTCTTCAGGCCGGGAGGACCCCCCAGCCTCGCCAAATGTTCTCTGCTCACCTGCCCTCTTGCTGTCAGTTGCTGGCTGTTGCCGAACACAAGAAGCCATTCTGGGACTCAGAAATGGCAGGACTTGACCAGATGAGATCCGAGACACTGCAGCAAAGAAGCGGCATGGAAGGGTCTCAGCTGTGACACGTGGCTGTACAGGCACAGGGACTGGCTGGCAAGGAGCTGGTGATGGTGGTGATGAGCTTCAGCTTTAGGGAAGCTGCTGGAATGCCTACGGAGACAAGCCAGCTGGCTGGAATTAAGCTGCCTGACTAGGGGGAAGGAGTGGCGTGGGGTGGGGGCGCATGCATGGCTTTGCAGCAAACACATAAAAGGTGGTGGGAGCACTGGGCGGGAGCACTAACTAAATTTCCACATGGTGAATGTCAGCCTGTACCAAATCTCACAGCAGAGGAAATAAGAGAATCATGGTTTGTTACCAACTGCATGGTCTGATTCGTTCTGCAAGTGTTCGGAATGCTGACAGAGTCTTTTTTCCTGTCAACACTTACAAACAAACCATACTTGTTCAGTCTTTTTCTAATTATACTATCATGAACTTAATTTAACATGCTAACTGAGCCTCTAGAGCAGGAGTGTCAAACTCATGTCATCACGTGACATATCTGGACTTTACCCTTCATTAAACCAGGCATGGCCAGCGTGTGATACATCTGGCCAGGAGTTTGAGAGCCCTGAAATGCACCTCTTGGATTTTTTGCAATTTCTTTGAACATTGCATGGTCTGACTTTGGGGTGAATTTGCTGGGACAGCCACTCTCGGGAAGATTGGCAGCTGTCTTGAATGTTTTCCACTTGTGAATAATCTTCCCCACTGTAGAAGGATGCATCTGAAATTGTTTGGAAATGGTCTTCTAATTCTTTCCAGATTGATGGGCAGCAACAATTGCTTTCTAAGATCATTGCTGATGTCATTCCTCTTTGGCATTGTGTTAACACACATTTCTGTACTGAAGACCTGCAGACTCCTAAAGTCTCAGCTTTTATAGAGGTAGTCCCACTTGCCGATAAACAATTGATAAAGGGGACTTGATTAGCAGCATCTGGCTGCTACTTAGCCTCTTTGTAGCTATGGAAACAGTAAGGATGTACTTAATTTTTCATGGCTTCTCCATTTTGGCTTTTTTGGGGGGGTAATATAATGATGCCATGGTGTAATAGTATTGCTGTTCATCTGAGATTGTAAGTACCTATATTTAAGAACTGCTAAGGATGAGATGATTTTTAGCAAGCCCTGATACGTAAAACCATGGATCTCAAAGAGGGTGTATTTTCCTTTTCACCTGGCTTAATATGAAAATATATTTGGACCTCACTGTTGATGAACCCTAAGTGGAAATGGAAAACCAATGTAGAAATTTTCAAAAAACGGCAACTTGTTGGTATGCTGAGTTGGTGCTGATTAAGATGGCTCCTATGACCCGTGAGCAAGCTATTGGTCATTTAAAAAAAAAGAAAAAGGCAGTATCTTGTGGTTTCTGCCAGACTTAATTCAGATAACATCGTGTTTTCTAAGTCAAGAGGCAAAGAAATTCATTGGCTAGAACTCTTTATCTATTTTTTTATTTTCCAGTTTGCAGTTATTTACCATCACTACCCCAATCAGTTTGTACATTAATGCAAAAAAAAAAAATCTCTGTGAAAATGTTTGAGATAATTCCATTATCCTATCTCAGTCCTTTCAAGAGAAAAAAAAATCCTCCAATTAGTTATCAGAGGTCAGTAGATACAAAGATTTCTTTAGAAGTGACTGCGTAGGAGAAATACCTACTGAGGAAAATACTTAAAGCCCCTTTTAAATCTGTTAAAGTTAAGAGCAAAGGCATCTGAGAAGATAAGTTAAAGGGTAGCTCCTTTTTGCTATCATTGGCCAGAGAGTTTAAAAAAAAGCTGTTTTTACTGTTTATATCGTATTGATGATAGTCATGTAATTCAGTGCAGGATGGAATGACTCGATTAGATCTGTAATTGGGCTTTGCTTGTTTTATACAAAAGTATTAATTATGATGTTGATCGTGAAATGGATCCAATTTGCACAATAACTACTGGAATGCCTTTATATGGAACTGTAGTTACTCTTCAGCATAAACAACAGGCAGAAGTGAGGTTATGTGCAGTTGTGAATGAAAGCTGGTTTCAAACAGAGTTCATGTATTGTGATAAGACATGGTGTGTACTTTGCTAAGATTTATTGAATAAATCACAAGTAACTGGGTTTATTCAATACACTGCGGTACAAACCATAGCAGCAGATATTGGCTGAGTCCATCATCACTAAGCCCTAGATTAATCATAGTTTGTTGAATAAACCACAGTGGCTGGATTCACACATAACACAAAGCAAACCAAAACAAATTATGGTACCTTTAATATCAGCACAAATGAATAAATCCCAGAATTGTACAATGAAGACAAAAACTCTATAAACTGATATTGCTTCCTGCTGTGAAGAAGACTGAGTCCAGCCTATTAATGTTTTTTGTGACTTTTATTCCATTGGGTCACCTTTTATTGCTGAATGGCAAAGTATCTGCTTTAAATGAGATGCATCAAAATATCAAAATACATTTAGTTCATGACAGAGACAATGACTCTTGCATCCATCTTTCAGAGAAGTGTCATTGATTCTTCCATAATTAAATGTGGCTCCTTGGCCTTTTTCCAGCAACTCAACCGAATTTGATTGCTAAGAAGTATCTCAGCTTGCCCAATCAAGGTTGCCTCAAGGCATTAAAATGTCACAATTCATAAATGTCTTTTTCTAAAATTTCTGTGGATCCAAGATCACCTATAGAAAGGACCAAGAAAGCAAGAAGATGAAGAATGTTGCTCTATGCATCCTGAAATCTATTCAGTAACAGATTACTTAGGGCTGAAAACCTAAGGCAATTCTTCTTCCCATTATGCAAAAATCCAATCGTAGGCATACAAATAGGTACACTGCATCCATCTGCTAATGCCAGTTGTCATTCTGCAAATTTCTTACCATCCTTTATATTTAATTGCAGCTAAGCAGAAATATTTGAGGGGGAAAAACTGTAAAAAAATTTATATCACTTTATGAAGTAACCTTTGCTTTTGGTATTCGTTTTAAATACCATCATAGAATGAAAGGAGTAGAAGAGACTTCGAACATCATCTAATCAACTCTTAGACCATTCTTCTTTTCCAGGAGATTTTCCCTGACTTCTTAGTGAAAAGTTAAAAGCAAAGAAGAAAGAAGGGAGGGAAAATAACTGCAACCGGATCAGGCATCAGAATAGATAACAAGTAGGCCAGTGTGGATTGAAGTATTTAGACAATTTGCTTAAATTAATCTGTCGTTAATCAAAGACAATCTGCTGTAAATCTCTTACTATATTGTTATTCAGAATAGGAGAGGTTGCCATGATAAAAAAAAAAAAAGTTAATCTGCAATATGGAAAGGACAAAGTCTAGGAAAGTGGTGGCGAACCTTTTATTTACTGAGTACCGAAAAGTACTTGCTTTGCGTGTGTCATCCGCACTTGTGTGTGGCTCCTCCATGTGCACTGCTTGTGCAACTGCACCATCTGCGCATGTATGCAGCTTTTGCATATGCAATGCACTTGTGCTGCATGCAGGCACCTCACACACACATGAGCAATCGTGTGTGCATATGCAGGAGAGCTCCAAAGACTAGCTGGATTTCCTGCTGCAATCGCTGTCATGTACAGTGGATGCCCGAAAGCCAGCTGGGTCTCTGCAATCGCGCATATGTGCATGTGCTATTGCATGTGCAAGCTCAGCTGGAGGTAAGCTGGCCGGCAGCTTGTGTGCCCAGCAAGATGGCTCTGTGTGTCACCCGTGCCATAGGTTCGCCATCACAGGTCTAGGAGTTCATTCTTGTCACATTCCACAATTATTCTATTCTATAGAGAAGAGCACTTCCAGCTGCAGTTCTTCATTGACAGGTCTTCTAATTCCTTGAAAAGATTTTGCTAAGGATTTTCCTTTTTACACTGGCCCTTCATTTAAAAAAGCCAAAGTAATACAAAAGTTCCAAAAAACAGGAAGCAAAACAATGGATATTTTGGAAAAAAAAAATACAAAGGCCACCCAATGGAAGCCTGTGATGTGTTTCCTACTTCTGATGAGTAACACTAGTAGGAATTGAAGATTGTCACTCACAGAATAATGTTGCAAATTTGCAGAAATGGACAATTAAATCTATGACAATAGTGATCAGTTCTGTCCAGGCATCAGTTTAAACCATATATTTATCTTACCAGAATGCAGGGAACAAGGCAAAAACCACTAGAATGAGTCTTATATATGAGCAAAGGAAATAGTCATATTTTAGTCATATTCCTAGTTTATTCTTCCTGGTTTTTTGGGGGATGCTTCTTTTCCATGTCTAGAATTGGTGAGAGGTTTAGATGCAGCACAAAACCCATCCAAGGAATACATCCCAAAACAACACAGAAACAATGCATCCTCATTTAGTCATCATACTAAGCTATGGTTAAACCCAATGTGCAGCAAACCATGATATCAAACTGAAGCTTAATGCCCTAAAATAACCCAGCCTTCCTTCTCTGCCCCCCTCTTAACATGTCTTGCTAACACCAATAAACCTGATTATTTCTTAATGCAATGTATGAGCTCAAGCAATCATGTACCAAAATATCTTGAATTGCCTCACTGGCCTTCTGTTTTCATCTTGCTGAAAGTTACTGAAATAAAAATAGACATACCTACATAGTCCAAAAGGTGATGAAAGAAACACCCTTGCGTGCTGTCCCTCAAAACTGAACAGTTAAGATTTCCACACTGTCAGGGATTTTTTTCTCTCTTTTAAATATGGGCTCGAAAGCAAGAAGATGAAGAAGAAGGACTATGCAAGAAAAAGTTATCTTTTTCATTCTTGTCCTTCATTGATATTAAGGACTTCTCATCCTTGTGTGAAGAGCACCTGTGGCCAAGACCCCAGAGTATAGAATTACGTAAGAAGACTATTACGAAACTGGATCATAAAGTAGCCTATAGTACTTTCTTCATAAAAGCTAATAAATTTGTTTTATTGCCCGAGAGCAATGTGAAACCTCCATTAGGAATCTGTGAGTGTCTGTATGTGTGCTGTGTGCATGTGTTAATATGTCCATGAATTGGAGGGAGAATTATATATAACAAATGGAAATAGCAACTATGAGCAAAATTCGCCCATGGCTAAGAACAAGGTGGTAAGGAAGAGCTATAAATATAGATGAAACATTCAGTTTCATGGACAAAGAGGAGATTGTGGAATCAATTTAGAAGCAGCCCTCCATTACACTGATAAAATATATATATATATAGGGCGTCTAAGACACAATCTATTAAAAAATAAATTGACAACAGTCCAGCAGGCTTGAGTGATAAATAACTGAAAGGCAGGCCTCCACTTAATATTTGTGTGTAATTAAAATATTCAGCTACCTCTTGGTTGATTTGATTTACAGCATCCTCTTAATTATAAAGTGCCTTTAATTCTAATTTAGAATGTGGCTTCAATATGTGGCATTCTTTATCACAACCTTTAGTTAACAGGAAGATGGACTATTATCCTACCTTCCTGATTCAAAGGCAGAGAGGAGGCAGCTCACCCAAGGGTAAAGAGGATAGAATAATGATGAACTTCTAAGTTCAAGAAAAGGGTGAAAAAGAAAAAATAGTCCTGGGTTTTTGAGTTTAAAAACAAACAGCTCATTTTAAATCATTTTGATCACAAGGGCCAAGTCCTATGGCCACCGTCTCAGGGCACCAAGGATTTCAGGAAAGACATTAATTATTTGTAAGACGGTACTTATTCAACAGCAAAATATAGCACAACTTCTCTCAAATCCAAATCTTAGTTAATCTTATTTTCTGAAGATTAATGAATTCTCCAGGCAGCTAAATGCAAATTGAATTTTCCCCTTCTCCAAATTGCTTGACTGCCTGAAGGTCTGAGGTATTTTTAGATACAACGGAGTGGAAACAGTCTAAAACATAAAAAGACTTGCCTCCTATAAACCACCTCACTTCATCCTGAGTTGACAACACCATTTCCCCACAACAATTTCACCATGTAATTATCACACTTTTCTCCTTTCCCCCAAAGAGGGTATATTTCTGTTGCTAGAACTCTGTTTGGCAGTGATGTGACTGAAATATCTTCCACAATTCGCATCTCTCTCTTTTTAGTCTCCCTGTAATGGAGAGGTGAAGTAACTGCTTTACCTTTCTACCTCAGTTTCAAACCACATTTCCTCAGGACCACACATGCTGGCAAGGAAACTAAGTCAAAACTGTGCAACAATTGCTTATTCTTGGTTTAAGATGTGCCTGCTGCAGTCTTTTGACTGAAGAGATGCCCTCTGCCTGTCAAGCATGACATCCTAATGATTGATGATGAGGCAGTGCCATCAGGTTTCTGTCTACTCTTAGCAACCACACAGATGGATTTTCTGCAGCATGATCTCTCCAACCTAGTTCTTCAGATCATCTAACTTTATTTATTTTTTAATTACCACCTTTATTATTTTTACAAATAACTCAAGGCAGTGAACATATCCAATACACCTTCCTCCTCCTATTTTCCCCCACAACTGTGGTGAGTTGGGCTAAGAGAGAGTGAACTGGCCCAAGGTCATCCTGCTGGCTTTCATGGTTAAGGTGGGACTAGAACTCATGGTCTCCTGTTTTTTTAGGCTGTTGCCTTAACCACTAGACTAGACTGGCTCTAATAGTGCATCTATTGTCACTGTAATGGAGTCTACTCATTTAGCTGCTAGGTATTCTTCTTTTCTTTACCGCTCACCTTTTCCAGCATTACAGACTTCTCAAAGGGAACCAAATCTTTGTATAATGTGTCCAAAGTATGAAACGTTGAACTGTTGTTGTTTTTCTTTGAATGAGAAGCCTGGATTGATTTATTTTATGATGCATTTGTTTGTTTTCTTTGCTATCCATGGTATTTTTAGGAATACCTTCTGCTGGACAACAATAGAAAGCATCCTCACATATTGTGTCACAATATGGTACACCAGACTAACAACCACGGACAAGAAGGCACTACAGAGGGTAATGAGCACAGCACAAAAAATCATGGGCTGTCCCATAATCCCACCGGGGGAAATAGGCAGATCCCGCTGTCTCAACAGAAAAATCCTCAGGGATGACTCATACCCTGGACAGCACTTCTTCATACTCCTACCATGGGGCAAGAGATACAGAAGCACTGTCAGCCGGACAAATAGGCTGCAAAATAGTTTCTATCCATGGGCCATCGGACTTCTAAATGCCACATAACACCACAATTAGACTCAATACAACAACTCACAGTGACAGTGCAACGTGCAATACATACACACTGGTGGAATAATGTGTGTGTGTGTGTGTTGTGCGTTGACAATAAAGGATTGAATTGAATATTCTCCATCACCAATGTTCAAAAGCATCAAGGCTCTTTCAGGACATCAAGACTTCTTTAAAGCCTTTTTTTTTTAAATTTCCATAGAGGTTACAGAGTCCTGATATAGAGCTTTTTTTTTTTACACTCTTTTACATGAATGTATCAAATGCTGCAAGGTTTTCTTTAGAAAAATTCCATAAAAAGCAATAGCAGCCCTGTTTCCAGTAAAGGGGGGGGGGGAGGAATAAACAGTTGATATTCTGATCCCAAAATGGAGAATTTAGAAAGAATCGCTGGCTTTCCATCTCTTTGAAAGAGACTTATCATAACCTAACATAATTTGGTACCTGGTAAGATTTCATTATTCCACCATATAAACATAAATTACTGCAGACAATTGTTCCAAAGTTAGTCACACTTTTTCCCTCTCCTTTGTTTACTTAACAGTTTTGCCTGATGAATTCTTGAAACACTCGCAGTGTTGTTTTTTTAAAACAAAAACATGCTGCTACTTTAAAATAAAGTCACTGCTGTATAAATTTGAGAAGAACTGAAACAGGTGCTAATTAATAGCAATACACAGTATCAAGATCTTCATTTTTGGAAATATTTTACTTTCCCCAACGTTTAACTGTTGATTGTTAGAGATTATTGCTAATAGTTATTGTTCTAAAAAGGTATAAGGAAGAGAATTAGACATTTCCCTGTGAATCACTTAAATATTATTCATATTAAGGAATGTTTTGGAATCATCTGGCTAGTATTATGTCAATAATCTCTTCCATGATGGTTTAATGACGTTAGAAAATGCTATATTATAAGTATCCCTAAAGAGGATATCACCCAAATTCCATCATTTCTTTCAATTGACTAAGTAATTTTTCTGCTTAATTGTGGGAGAATTGATCAGCTCATTACAGTCTTAGACTAATGCAAGCAATGGTGTCGAGGAGTTCTCTGTACTGTATATATTTATAAATTATAAAGTATGGGGTGGGAATTATTTTATTTTTACTTTTTATTATTTTTATTTCTTTTATATTATGTTCTTATTTCCTGTAAGCCGCCTTATGTCCGTTGTGAGCGAGTAGGCAGCAATATAAATTTTACAAATAAATAAATAAATTATCTTAATAGGTAATAAATAACATTTAAGACAAAATTAAAATACATCTATAATACAACATGAGTAACGTCCCCTTCCCGCCCCTCCAAAAAAGCACTCAATGGCTAGGTTATAAAGTATTGTCTAAATCAGTGGGATATATTTATATGCTTTCTCTTTTTTATAACCAAAGGCCAAAAAGTAGAGGGGGGCAGAAGGAGAGGAAGAGGAAGGGAGAGGGAGAGAGAGATATAAAGAGAGGGAGGGAGGGAGAAAGTGAATCCCCAAACCCCAAAACACAATAACAAGTAGGTTGGAGAAAAAAATTAATGAGAGCACTCCCGAGGTCTCTATAAATGGCAATGGAATAAAAATATGTGTATGTATAGACATGGAGTGGAGAAGTCAGCAAGTAAAAAGTCAAAAACTTTAATTGCAAAATGGCCACTATGTTAGTAAGTGCGGAGCTGGGTTATGAGTTCTGTACTCTTGAGCACAGTGAGGGCAATGAATTCAAATTCAAATCTTATTTGTCACGTACACAGCCATACACAGTAAGGTGTGTAGTGAAATGCTTAGAAGATTGTCCTTAGGAAAGCAAGGAGAGTAGACTGTAGAAAGTATGGAGAGTAGGTTGGATAGAGGGGAGACCGAATAAGGGGTAGGGGATAATACAGTGACAGATACAATATGGAATACAGAATACAAAATTCAATGACTAATACAGTGACAAAATACAATGTCCGTTGGCTGCAAGGTCAATTTCATGTGCAGTGGTTTAGAGATCAAACTGCTTGTGGGAAGAAGCTCCTTTTCAGTCTTTCTGTTTTGGCTTTCAGGGAGCAGAAGCGCTTTCCTGACTTCACCATGGAGAACAGTCCATTGTTGTGATGGCTGTGGTCCTTCACTATCTTCCTGGCTGTGGACAGGCATTATTTGTTGTAGATGGAGTGTAGTTCAGGGAGCTTGGTGTGGGTGATACGCTCAGCTGAACGCACCACCTTCTGCAGGGCTCATCTGTCCTGCGTGGTGCTGTTCCCAAACCAGGTTGTGATGTTTCCTGTCAGGATGCTTTCTATGGTGCACGAGTAGAAGTTCCTGAGTACATTGAGGGGCAGTTTAAATTCTCTCAGACGTCTGAGGTGGTGGAGACGCTGCTGAGCCTTTTTCACTGTAGTGTTAATATGGTAGACTGTGATAGGTTTTACATGATCTGGACACTGAGGTATTTGAAGCTGTCCACTCTCTCCCACTGGGCTCCCATTTATGATAGGGGTCTGAAGTGGAATAGAATGCAGAGTCAGACCTTAAGAGGTGATATTACATTTTTCTGTCCATCGGCATTGAGAGTTAGTTTAAAGGTCTGCAGGAATGACCTTGTGAGACAGAAGGAAGAGCCTCAAGCTGAACAGCTGTTGTGTAAAATATGCCTCAATCCACAGGGAGAAGTGAGAGGCATGAGAAGTGGTTCAAAAGGGACTCTCCATAGTTTTCCAGAGAGTAAATGGAGAGAAGGCAAGAAATACTTTCAGTCTTGCAAGATTCTGTTCATGTAACCTTAAAATCACAACAGAGTTAGTACTCATAGTTAGGCTGCTTGTCTGAATTACCTCAAAGGACTAACAGTAACAGACTGGACCTTGATAATGTGACTGCTCTTCTACATGTAGCAGTAATTCTATTGAGGTAATTGGGAAAAGTGAGAGAGCTATGGAAAAGATCCTTGATAAAACAAGATGGGTTTTAAGATCTTTCATTCTGTTTGACCATATCAAGAGCTCTCTAATTAATCACTGGCATAGCTTTTTCCAGTCTATTCCAAAGGCTATTAAGAATGGGGCAGAAAATCCACAAGAAAACAAGTTATCAGCAATGGTTCCTTTTTAAATTTGTGATTTGCTCTTTTTTTTTCTTTTTTAGAATAATGGTGACATTATACTGTTGCTTTGTCCTACTTGGGGCTACCCTATCTGGATGGCATATTCCAGAGAACCACATGGTGGCAGCAAAGTGATAAGAGTTTTATGCATCATCCCTGGTCAACTGGGAAATAAAGTGTAACTAAATGCTATTTACACAAACTCTCTACATTAAGTTTATCTATACCTTTTTAACTTTGCAAACCATTTGTGCTTTCACTTCATATATTTTTCACTTAATTTTCAAGATCTCATTGGTTCCATCCGACCATGACTTTCTTTCATGTTTCTTCCTTTCTCTCAGAACCCTTCTTGTTCCTTCATATTTTTATTTTGCAATTTGATCACCATTATTCTCTTTATAAAATCAAATCAACTCAAATTATTTTTTTTACACTAGTCAGTCACATTTTATCTGATTTACATTTAGTCAGCATCCATTCATGCCTGACCCTTTCTCTTCTTTTTTCAACCACACTCACTACTTAATTATCCACTCCCCACTGAATATAACTTACTTTTATGCTTTTATGCAACCAACTCTTAGTTACATTCTGTAAAGTGGATAGAACAGGGGTGGGCAAACTTGGCCATTTTGTGACTTGTGGACTTCAACTCCCAGAATCCCTCAGCCAGCTTTTGC
>JAEANM010014717.1:0-13884 GCA_017656035.1 Myanophis thanlyinensis
GAAAGAAAGAAAGAATGGAATCGCTTCCAATTTCTTTACATGAATTATAAGTATAGATGCAAAATTACCTCTTCATTTATGGTTACAGAAAAAAACCCTCTCTTTATTATCTATTTTTTTGTAATCATGAAAACTATAAATCATAAGTGTCATTTTTTGTTTTATGCAAAAGGAGGTTTCAGGCAGTAATAAATGTACATAATGTTTCTCATCAAGATAAAAAATTAGCCATCTAAGATATGGGTTATTTAAAGTGGCTTTTTAACATAACAGTCAAATGATACTGTCAACCCAAAACAGCTCAGAAAATATAAATAAGTAATAAACAAACAAACAAACAAATATGCTCCCGATTCCTGCATTATTGTACCAATTTTTTTTACTTTTTATTTATTTCAACTCCTTAAATATATTTAGTTTATAAAAACAATGGAAGGTAGTATCTCATTTCCCTACTGGATGCATGTTTACACAGTTTTTCCAATATATAATTTTCTACTTTGTAACTTTCCAATATACAGATATTTTT
The DNA here is from genome assembly GCA_017656035.1 of Myanophis thanlyinensis. Taxonomy (NCBI): domain Eukaryota; kingdom Metazoa; phylum Chordata; class Lepidosauria; order Squamata; family Homalopsidae; genus Myanophis; species Myanophis thanlyinensis. The sequence goes on from JAEANM010014717.1 coordinate 530, forward strand.
GATGCACTAATTTCCCAGTTACTGTATGCTATTTCCAAAAATATATAAGAATTTTAATTCAATATTTAAAAATGAATCCTAGTCTTATAAGCAAACTATGTAATTAATATCATGTGTAGTTTGATCATTGATATAATTATCATACTTTTTAAAAAAAATATCAGCAGCATTACCCAGAATCAAACTATCACAGGTGTAGTTACATGCATAACTAATGGGATTTGGGAAGTTATAGAACTTTTCAGAGCTATATCTGTGAAATTGTTCATTATATCAACAATGAGTCAAATGTTCATTGCAATGGCAATTTAGTCATTCTAAAATCTTAGTAAAGCCTAGGGTTGGTAAATATGCTGTACATATTTTAGTCAAATTAAATTCAGTAGCACCATGCCTCCATTAAGTTTGCATAACCTATAGCTGCAGCTAATAGGTCTGTATGACTATTCATTTCAGATTTGATTCAAAGATAATTCAGTTGGATTTCCAAATCAAACCAACAATCCAAGTCTAATCATAAAGACTATTCAAATTCTCAAATCATTTTGTATCCTTCCAAATTAATCCAGGAAGCTTGGACAGTGCACTGTGCAGGTGCAGGAACATCTTTTTACAAACTGATTCAAAATTCAAATCAACAGCCTCAGAATCCACTGCTCAGATTGAGTCAGATTAATTTTTGGATGTGCAAAGCTTCTTTGCCCAGTAGACTTATAAAGATTCTTTTGGGGTAATTTTGTAACATTTTTCTAACTCAATATTTAATGTAATAAACTCAATCAAAAGTTAATTACTTTTAATTCCATTTGATTTTAGCTAGAAAAAGGTGAATCCTTCAATTTCAGTCATAGACATTAATAAGACAATCCTCTCTTGAATATAACTCAGCTTGTACCACTATAATTTCACTCCAATTTTGACATCATTAGATTTTTGGTTACATTTTTAATACTAAATACTAAATGAATTTATGAAATCACAGGGCTCTTCTTCTTAGCTCTATTTGTTTGTATTCAGAACTCAATGTTCCGTTTCTAATAAATGCTCAAGTTATTACACTCTGTTGTAGATATCATTTGATCCACACAAGAAGAACACAAATTCTAACATTCTTTGTGCAAACCTACATGTCTTTGGTGACTAAAATTAATGATGGGTGAACTCCCCTTGGTTCAAATCAGATTAGCATGGAAATAAACTCCTATATTTGCAAGGGAAAAAAGGGGGGGGCAGTGAAAGTGGAAGAAAGAGAAAGACAGCAAGAACAAGAGTTTGGCTTATTTCTTTGCCAATTTCTTAATCAGAGTAAAAATTGATAATCTATCTTCTTTCACCAAATTACTCACCTAACATGTTCACTATTTTTTTTCTATTTCGCATGCTCACTACTCACACCTTCAAAAATGGGAAATGTAGGTTCTCAATTGCCTATCTGGCTGACTAGTAGTAGTTATAATAGTAATAGTGTTATTTAATATATGGCTACAGCTAAAAGTATAAATGAAATCTCCCATCTCTGGCCTAAAGTGATAGAGAGCATCCTGCATAATCAGAATTTCACCTCATCATTCCCATTTCATGTGTGTGTGTGTGTAGTGTGTGGTGTGGGTGTGGGTGTGTTAACAGATGTAGCATATGTCTACAGTATATATCAGGATGGTTATTGCTAAGGTGTATTTCTGTTCTTATAATATTCATTTACAGTTATTAAATGTATAAAAACATACAATTTCTCTGATATATCTCAGTGTTAAAAAATTTAAAGGTAAATTAGAGTCTACCAACATCCGAGGCACTTTATTCCACTTTTGAAAATGTATTACTATTAGGAAATTATTCCTGGTATCGATTGACAAGAGCTTCCTTGTAATTTGAAAATGTTGCTTCTTATATTGCCTTCCATAACCACACTGAAATATACCCATCTTGTACAGTATATAATAGCCTTTTGGTTTTTTAAACAATTATCATGTTTCCCTGCAGTCTCATTTTCTCTAGGCTAAATATATCCAATGCCTCCAATGAGTCCTCATTATTTTTTTTCTTTTGGGACTTTATTATTTTAGTTTATTTTGTCTAGACATACTTCAATGTTCAATGTACCTTGTAAAAGGTAGTGATAGAACTGTATACAATATTCTAGGTGAAATCTGGCCAATTTAATTAATTACTAACAGGTCTGATTTTCTAACTGATCATCCTTTATTGCTTTGCTCTATGATGTTTTGTACTGAAGAAAGATTTGAACATTCAGATTGATTTCTAGATGCAACCTTGATCTTCAAGGTAAATTCATTAAGACAGCTTTAGGTCTGTAGAATTTGTAATGAGGGTGGAACTTTTTATCTTATTTAGCAAGTGGGGTGCAAACAGTCTCAATAAAGTATCTATCATAAGAATGTGGAGGTGTAAAGTTCTAAGCAGAAATGCTCACAGAGACCCAAATGTAAATGCTACTTTGCTTGAGATATTTTTTGTTGTTGCTACAGAAAAAAATTTTTTTTTATATGGCTATATAATCATTAAAGACTTTTTTTAATGTGAGAGGCAGTAGCTGCTACAAAACCTACCTAGGCAAAGGTTGTTTCTGACATCTGTAACAAGCTTGGAAAGAAAGGTGATAAGACGATGCAATAGGAGGTCACTTTCCAGCTTTTCACCTTTAATAATAGCAAGTTTTATTAAGCCTCTGGGGTTTTGGTAACAAGAATAATACTTGTGAATCTGAATCGTGAACCTCTTCCACTAAATAAATGAAAGTCTGCAAGTTCAGGTAATCAGAAAACTTTATATAGCGCATCACAAATTCTGGTATTCTGATAATGATCCCTTGAAATGAAGTCTTTTCATTCATTCTCCTGCAGAATCATGTCACTGAACAGGGCAGAATAAATGATAGGCTACATTTTGTTCAGCATAAGACATGAATTTTGATAATGTCTGATATAAAACAAGAAACCAACTGACATTCTCATCTTATTATATCTGTTGCACTCAATTGATATGTTGCTTTATTTATTATTTAACAACATCTGTGGATCACTCTGGTACCCAGAGACTGGCTGTTTTGTTTTTTTTGACAACAATTAAAAAAACAAAAACAAAAGCAGTAACAAAATACAGAAACAAATTAATCTAACAATAATAACTTATTAAATTTATATGCTGTCCAGCTGCCAGTAGCACTAAGTACAGTGGACATTATCAGAACCAAAAGCATGGTAGAATCAAAAGTCTCAGTGCTTTGTGGAATATTAGAAGGTAAGTGAATGTTTAGGGCATTAGGGATTTTTAACAGATTTTCTTTAAGATATTTATTCCAGATGGGCAATATTAGCTAGATGGTACCTAATGTGTCCTAGCTGCTACACCTTGTAGGGTGATAGCAGTACTTTGGAAGCCTAATAGGCTGTTTATGTTGAACCCTACATAATTCTCCTAATCCTAATGTCAACACCCAAGCAAATTAGAGCAACTTTGTGTTTATGTATTTTTGTGCCTCTGTGTGTTCATCTAGTGTGTGTTCTTGTGGACATTTTGCCTCACCAATCCTTCCCAAGAAGAATCTGGGTAAAATCTATAGATTCAGTAAGCATGGAGAATTGTTGACACTTCTCCATGCAAATTTGAATGGGAACTTAATTAAGCATAAATACTTAGTTGCTTCCACTTTAGTTTTTGTATACCATCCAGGAATGAGACGAGGTTGTATACTCTTTCCAGTATATTCAATAAATATGCTGAGTATATATTGAGGGAAGCTGAATTGGAAGAAGATGAGAATGGTTTTAAAAATGGAAGAATGCATATCAATACCTTTCCTATGCTGAAGACACTATTCCAATACCTGAAAATGTAAAGGATCTGCAAACTCTAACAATAAAAGCCAAATAGCTAATTGAAAAAAAAACCCACTAAAATTTAATATCATGAAGACCAAATGGATTACAACAGATACAAGAACCAACTTTAAAGATGACAATAGAGATACTAAAATTGTGGAAAACAATCTGTCTTTTGGGATTAGCTATCAACAATAAGTATTCTGCTATAAATAAATATGTACAGACTAACACTTGGTATAGTAGAAATTAAGCCCACAGAAAAGGTATTTAGACATCACCTACCAAGATCAGTAACAGTCTCTGGAAGACCTGCTCTACAGTTGTGGAAGTTGTTTGTATTACCCTGAATAAATCACAGTCCCAAGTCATCTGTCTCTTTTTTATTCAGATTCCTTGCCAAGGAGAATTCTCAAGAGATGGATCTATGTATTTGTTTTCCTCACAGATATTGTTGCTTTTAACAAGCTATATCTTTAGGACCACAAGGGAGAATGTATTGAGTAATTGGAAATGAAGACAACTTGCTCAGTTACATGAATAGAATTTGCTGTTGAGACACGCACTAGAAAAGTATCCAACTCTAATATTAATTTCATTTTATAAAACCAGCATTAATGTCAATGATATTGTTACATACCACATTCCAGTTGTTAAAGTGTAATTCACTAGAATACATTTGTAAAACACAATCTGACAAGATTCTGCCTTGTTATTATTTATTGTGTTTCTAAAAATTCAATACTATATATTTTACCCCCAGTTGTCTATTCCATGTAGCTCCAAAGATTAGCCAAGGAATTTACATTTCTTGGTTAAATTGGCAGAAAATATTTTAATGCACATTATTTCATGTATAATGTTCCTCATATAATTACTTAATATAAATTGCTAATTAAATGCATCCCCATCCAAGGTTCATCTACATTCTTCCCTTTCCTCAAATTTTGTTTGCAGAATCAACAGTTATAAATATACAAAAGGGCCCATACTGAATGAGCATCCATGACATCAGAATGTCCCAGGTGCCACTGTTTTGCCAGGAAGTACCACAATTTGTGACTTATTTGTGAGAACCTGTAAATAGCTAAGAAAATGGATAGGGTTTCTTTCCTTAATGCACTGAATTAGGTCAGTCAGACGGTAAGTAAGTAGAACTCCCTTTTCCTTTTCAGATGTCATTTAATTAGTTTTAGGAGATACTTTTAGGGAAAACCATTGTGAAAGTGTGACTGCATCTGGAATATCTTACCCAATTTAGTTTTCTCAGCTACTAACTTTCAATTCTAATGAAACTTCTGTGGACCTCTTCTCATATTTAAGAGGTTTCTAAGGGGGCTTGCATAAATCCATTAATCTGCCTATTGTCCCTGTCACAATTTAGTTTTTCATTTTGTTCATTCAAATGTGTAAATTTTTGCTTGACAAATAAACAATTTTTTAAAAAATATTAATTCCTACTGAGCAAAAACTAATTAGCTGGAAATAGAGGTAAGGTTCCCACCAAAGATTTTCTTGCACATTCTATTTAATTATTTTTATTTATTTACTAAATGTGACTATCCTTCCAATTCACTATATCTGGTTTATTTAACAACTTTGCTCATAAGAATTATTTTAATGCATTCCAGATGTTGCAATCTTGTTAAGCTTTTAGACTCACTAAACTATCTTGAATCTTTTACGTTATTGTCTTGGGAACTTAACAAATATACTCTTCAATTTCTCAGTGCCTTGATGTGTTTTTTATGCAAGCAATTCAAGTTTCATTCAATTGAAGGTAATTGTCAAGGTCTTTTGTTGCCTTTTATGAATAGAAGTATTCTAGTTTACTGACTGTCAAACCATCATTATATCCACAAAGCAATTTCTTTTCAAAATGGACTCCTATATTGCCTGTAATTGATATTTTATGCGAGGAAGGAAGGAAACCTGGATATGAACACTGGATATTCATAACCATTTATAGAACTTATAGAAATTTATTCATCAAACAAAAATTACAAATTCGAACTTTCTGGGATGATTAATGACCGCATATATATTGTTTACATATAAGTATATTGAAGACAGTGTGATTGTCCTGGCATTCCACTTGCCATGAAACAAAAGTAAAAATAGAATAATATATGCTGGTGTTATATAATAGTCAGAAACTATTAAATCAGAACGAAGAAACCACATGTTATTCTATCATTATCTGATTGGTTCAGGAAATGCCAGTAGAATAGATAAGCATGTGAAATACTTTTAGAGAACTTAGTGATACAGGTTTACAGAACTCTCATATATTTAAAAGTTATTCACACCCTCTTGTGAAATTTTCTATAAATTAGTCTTAATGAATGGTAAGGGAAAAAAATCCTTCTTTCAAAGGGAGGAAAAGCATTTTTGGAAAATATGGTGCCTGCTTTGGTATACCAGTAATTAAATTTAAAAAATTGACTTGCTTGAAGTAAGAAGTTGTTTTATCATATAAACTAAACTGGAACTAAAGTGATATCACAGATAATGAGAATATTTCTCCTAGTTTGCAATATCAGATAGAGAACAAAATATGCAATTCCTGGTTGAGTTGGGACCCAGAGTATATTTTCTCTGAATTGATTTTTTTTATTGTATTTTGGGAAAAAGAAAACACAACTTTTTATTCCTGTAGAACATAAGCTATACAACATTCATTTCCTTGATTTGTCCCAATGAAAATTGATGGCCAACATTTTGTTACTGCAGTTTAATGAATCTGCTAATGGGAAGTATGAGGTTTTTTTAGTGGGAAATTATTGACCAACACATGCTTAGACAACTCAATTTTCTTTGCTTTGTCAGACAAAGGTCCTTGCTGAAGATTAAATGTAGAGAAGTAGCTCAGGATTTATAGTTCCATACAGAAGTCTATAATTCCTGCACAAGATGATAAGCTACAATGTTTATGTTTTTTATAGCTGTGTCCTAGAAACTCACCTGCTAGAGTTCTTCGTTTGCCAGAAATTGATTAGTGAATAGAAGATTATTATTATTGTTTCAATTCACAGTCTAAGACAATAAAAACTTAACAGTTCAAGTCCTAACCAAGGGCCCAAGAGTATTGCTATTGCCTAGATGGGAATGGGAAGTGACTAGGGCATGAGTGACTGAATTGGCATTGTTGGTCAGGAAAGGGTGTAACTGGTACACAACCTGCAGTTGTACAAAGACCCTACTGGCTGTGAGTGCCACTCGCTCTTTCGAGCAAGAGTTGTGACTCCAGGAAAACTTCCAGATAATGCACTGGAATTCAGGATTATTAAATTCTTTAATATTAAATTATAATAATAATATTCTTTAAATTATCAAATTCTTGATTTAATAACCTCAAAATCAATTTTCTCAGTGATTTTTTTTTTCTCTCATCAACCCAAGTTGTGCCTTACTAACAGCACAATATATTAAGATACATATACTGGAGGATTAAAACTCTACTGGGTTTTGCAATTGCAAACTAATGCACTATTGAATACATTAGAAAATGATTAAGGAGTTGTCTAAGTTTATACTAGTTTTGATCATTCTTCACTTTCCACTTTTGAGTTTGTTCCTATATATATAATTACCTTTGCCACCCAATGTTTTCTATACTCTTTGTCTGAATATTTATGTTATCCTCTTCTGTTTGATCCATTTTTTCCTGGCAGCTTTTTAAAGTTGATTTCTGAGGTCAATTATACACCATTTCAATATTAATTTCCTATAAGTGAATCTCCCAAGAGATACAATAATGTCTGGTGAAATATTTTCAGTTTTAAGTTGTGATATGGCTATTAAGGGGAAATTATTTAAATTTTAAACTCATTTGCTATTTAGGGAAATTTACAGCAAAACTTGTAAGGTTTCCTCTGGGGGCCATGAAGAGTTTCACAACAAATTAAATTGTATGCCTTTATCTGATTCTTAATATGAAGATACTGGAAGGCACCTGAAAGATATTTTAGATGGAGGGAAATTTCTTTCTGAATTGATTCATTGTCACATTGAACTTTCCATATTTAATCTCTCTAATGACTTCTATCTGAATGCCTTTTTCAGGGTCTCTGGCCTTATATTATTTCACCTTCCACTTTCTAATAATGGAAGTGATTATTCGATTTAAAAGCCTGTTTGCAGACTCTCCTATCTACTAAGGATCATTGCTTTCTTCATATTTTTTGTGTGACTCTAGCAACAATTCCATCAAGGTGACAATAACTGCTTTTATTCCTGGCCTCGATCCTTTATCTTCCCCTTTTCAAGGAAAATGCTATTAGTATAAGAACCAAGCAGGCAGCATGTGCGATTAGCCCATGGAAAATTGGAAGCAACTGTGCAGTGAAAACATCTAAGAAAACAGTATATAATCCTGCAGTTATGGCAAAGTCTGCCAAATGTTCCCTAAATGGACTATTAGGTGAAATTTGTATGGGTCTTTTCTTTAAATAGAATTCAGTCAATATGAACATTGATCTCCTGACTTCTCTTCTGATACTTCCCTCTGTAGCATTTCCCTGGTACCCCACTGTATTTATCATAACCTGCACATTATTTTCTCTTGTTGAAAGAGGCAATTTTACAGACCTCTTTAGCTCCTCTAGATTTTAGTTGGAAGAGAACAGAGAAAGATAGTAATTATGGAGCTGCTTCCTAAAAGAAATAGGTTTGCCCTCCAGGCTTTCTACAGCCAACTAATAGTTTGTTTACCTGGGCATCTGCAGGGTCAAAATGTTCAGAAAGCTCAACTGCTTTCACATTAATGCCCATGGTAATAATATCATTCATTTCGCGTCACTTGCATTCTCAATTTTCTGGGCTCAGAAGTAGAGTTTGGCTTGTTTAGAATTGGCCTGGGAGACCTCCGGGATATTCCAGGGCTTTAGTCCAGAATGGAAAGTCAAAATAAACAAAAAATAAAACTAAATTCTGGAAGAAAAGCCACTCCATGGTCAATAAAACTACATATAGTTATCCATGAAGTCACCAAGACTCCTTAGTCAAACTTGACTTGAAAGAGACATGGCTTTATAACTTATTTAGTTGTTATTTTCTATAGTTTTATTATTTTTATTACAAACCTTTCTATGCATTATCTTGCACACTCTCTCTCACTGATATACTAATAATAAGCAGATGTTTTATACATTGCTCAATTAAGCCCTTGTATATAAATGTTCCTTTAAATTCTTAGGTTCTTGAAATACCGTGAGCAGAGGTAAAAAAAAATAGCTGAAATGTGTATGAATTTCAACTATACTGTGTATATATTTTCAGATTGTACACAATCTGAAATCATGAAATTAAAGAATTTAATGAAATTTAAAGAATACGTTGCTATAATATTACAAACCTTCCAAGATCAGTATACAAGGTTCTTATTTTGTTTATTTTATTTCTTTGATTTATATAGCCATCCATCTCATAATACTCTCCAATATTGAAAAGCAATAAACCAAGTTTATATATAAAACATACACAATACCTGAGGACAAGCTAAATAAATGACATATCATGGACTCTAGCTAACACTCTGATGGCTATTCCTGGGAAAACCCATGTCTTAGCAGCTTTCCAGGAAGTCAGCAAGGACTACCCAGAGGGAACAGGATTTCAAGGGCAGATAGGGCTACCTGGGCCCTACAAGATGAAATCATTTGACTGATGGAATCCACAGCATGCCTCTTCTTTTGAATATATTAGAATTGGCAGAAACAACTAGGGAGAAACAATACCAAAATAACCAAGTCCAATACTACAAAGGATTTTATAGGTTGCAACTAGCATATTGAATTGTACTTGGAAGCACATTAGAAACAAATGAAGTTCATGAAACATAAATGTAACATGTGCAGACCATTCATAACTGGCTACACTGCCACAATGTGTGCTAGCTGCAGTTTCTAATTGCATTTCAAGGTCTACCCCATGTAGAGCAAATTGCAGTAATCCATCCAGAAAATAACTAAGACAGGAGTGACTGTGTTACCACCTGTCTTGGAAAAGCTGCAACTGGTGCACAAGACAAAGTTGTACAATAGCTTTCCTGAGCATATTTGCCATCTACTATTTGAAGAGGAACTGAAAGTTCAGAAGAACCCTCAAATTGCATATTAAGGTAGTATAATCCCATCCAGAACAAGAGATGGAAATCCTTCAATCCAGACAGACCTAAAAAGCTCTAGATTTCATAGCTTCCAGACATCAGTACAAAGCCTCCACTGCATTGAATGATTGGGCAATGTTGGAGAATAAAGCTGGATATCGTAACTATAGTCAATGCTTCTCACCTCATACAATCAGGTGACAAGTCAATTTGAAATTTCAGGAATTCGGAGAGCACACAACAAAGCAGAGGCAGATCTTTCACACACACACCCACACACACACACACACACACAAACCCATCAACACTAAGCAAACAGACTGCAGAAAAATCTTTGTACACTGTGGTCCCCACTCCTAAATTTTGAAACTAGCCCAGAAGGATAACATAAATAATTGTATCAAAGGATACTGAAAGTCAAAGAGAGCAAGGATGACTGCCATCCCCTTCCCATTCATGTCAGAGGTCATCCACAAACATGATCAATGTCATTTTGAACCTGTATTTGAAATATAATTGAAGCAGGTCAGATGATTTGCATACTCCAGAGTTCACTGAAGCTGCAGTGCCATTATCTTTCATCAAACTTTTCAGAAAAGAGAAGGATGGATACAGAAGAAAAGTTGACTAATATGGTCACGTACAACGGTTTGTTTGGATAGATGATTTAACTACCTTCTATCTCAAGAAAGAATTTGCCAATATAAAATTCCATTTACAGAATATATTTTTGGTTTGATCACATATTTGCTTACCTGCTGTTTTTTTCCTAATTTCTGGACATATTTCTGTAGACTTTGAGTTCAGATCTTTAAATAGTCTATTTTTTCCTTTTTATAATAGCTAGTTTGTATTCTGGCTTGATAAATACCATTAAAGTAGATTAGATAGCTAAGCACACTTTAGTTTTTTCTACAATTAAATTATTAAGTCTCTGTGACAGCTATTTTATGTAATTATTGACAGACCAGAATCTGGCATCGGGTAGTATGACATAAATATTAAGGACATCATTTCATGCCTCTTGAAAAAGGCAGAAATATTTTAGTAACTCTCTGCCACATTGACCGTTTGTCAGAAAAGCAATCTAATTTAGCCATGATCTTGGTAATAATGCATGCTTTCAAAGGTCGACTACAAAATGAGATTTCTCCAGAAGTTGAGAATTTAAGTAATGGCCTTAACACCTCAGCAACTTCATTCTATTGAATCAAAATTATGTTGATGGGAAAAATGAATCTGTAAACTTCCACTTATTTTTATTTATTTTATAAATAAAATAAAATAAAACAAAACTCATAGCATTCTTCATTATTGACCATACTGGCTGTGAGTGATGGTTTAGTAAGATTTAGAAGATTATAGAGCTGTCAGCTGTACTGTGGCATCTATTGCCACAATGCCCTTAACCCCAGGAAGATAAAACTAATTCTAAGTTTTATAATTAAGAATGTGATGGTTATAAACAGGTAAGTCCACTTAAAATGGAGAATATAAAGGCAATGACAGGTTCATGGGAAAAGATTTAAGAGGAATCTCACTGGTAATCTTAGTCCAACATGTCCAACATGTTTTCTCGAAGATCACCTGAGGTGTCCCTGGAATGCTTTCTGTAGGAGACAGACTGTTTTTTTTTTTTAAATATCAGCTAATATGAAGGCATGAATCCTCATTTTGGAGGTAAAATAAATCTGTATTGGATAAATCCTCTGCTAAAAACTTATCCAATTTCACTTTAAAATCTTCCAAGTTTGAGACTAATATTTTCAGAGACAGAATATTTTTGTCTCATTCCACTTTCTCCATGTCATTGTATATGCCTTATGAGAATTGGGGTCTGGGCACCCTCCCTGAATCATGTAGCACCTTTTGTATGCTCCTGTGGCCTCCACACTCTCATCTCAATTCATGCTCTCTCATACCTTACTCAATCCACATGGCACCTCTTGTACATGCATGTACACCTTTCTCAACCCAGGCACTCAACCATGTGTGCTCCCTGACTCATGCTTTCCCACATACCCTCCCCATCTCTTGCACACACCAAACTCATGCAGCATCTTGTACACACACCCACATTATCCACAAGTAAAACAAATGAGGAAGCAAGCAGGAGAGGGAGGGAGGGAGGGAGGGAGGGAGGAAGGAAGGAAGGAAGGAAGGATTTTTTATATTCTCTCTCAAATTCCCACAAGGAAACTCAATGGGGAAGCCATCAGGATGTCAGTTGCTTCTGCTCCCATTATTTTAACCCAATGTTGCAACATGTTGCAATCCTTTTGAATTGTGATTTGGTCACCCTACTTGGTATTATCTACAAAATTATGATTTATTCAGATTAGGTTACATCCACAACATTCCAGAAATAAGATTAATTATTTCTTAGTTGTTAAAAATTGTTCTTGAGAAACTGGTTCTTGATAGTGGTAGCATTTTTTTCCTAAATGTTCAGAGACATAGGGCTTGAAAATATGTCCTTGTACCTTACTAAACATGAAAATAAATGTACTGCTTTGTTCTTCATTCATTTCTTCCTTTTGTTTAACTCCTGGAATTATATTCTTATGACATACGTGTGTCATACATGTATACCCACATACATGTAAACTTAAACACATTTGGTATGTAAATTATTAATATGGCCATGAGGGTAATTCTGTAAGTTAATAAAATATTTTTTAAAAATTCTACAAAATGTGTTGGTGCACTGTGTTTCACTGATTGTCTCTCATCTCCTTCCATGTCATCTTTCTACTATCCTCTCTTGCTTTACCCTTCTCCAATTCACTCTGTTACAGTATGTGATGTTCAGAATTGAATTTAAACTACTCAAATTTACCCTCATTTCCTTCTGCCTTAATATGCTATATTTTCTATTTCTACTGAAGTCTTATTTAAATAGAATTTAGACCAGTGTTTCCCAGTCTTGGAAATTTCTAGATGTGTGGGTGAACTCCCCAAAATTCTCAGACAGTGTGAACATTCCTGAGAATTGTGTTAAGTTTAAGTCTGCACATTTGGAAGTTACCAGATTCAGAAACAGTGATTTAAACTGCAAATCAAAGTACCGATGAAATAAAATTGAACTTTCCAATTCTTCCCAATTCTATTTATTCTTCAAATCATGAAGGGAAAATACAGACCTTCAAAAAAGGGTTTCATAATCAATAGGTACAGATAAATTAATAGTTCAAAATAAACCAAATGTGATAATGATAATTATGGCATCTTTACCAACTCCCCGAGCTGCACTCCATCTACAACAAACACTGCTGAACCAAAGCTATGAAGATAGTGATAGACCCCAGCCATCCCAACAATGGGATTATTTACCACAATGCGATCAGGAAAGCGTTTTCACTCCCTGAAGGCAAACACAGAAAGAATGAGGAAAAGCTTCTTTC
>JAEANM010014718.1:0-13883 GCA_017656035.1 Myanophis thanlyinensis
ACTTCAACTCCCAGAATTCTGCTGGCTCAGGAATTCTGGGAGTTGAAGTCCACGAGTCATGAAGGAGCCATAATTGCCCACCCCTGGTCTAGATTGTGGGAAGTAATTAGGCTCCTTTACTCTGTGGTCATGCCTTATTTGGACTATTGCATTCAATTTTACACATTCCAGTTTGAAAAAAAATATTAATTATAATTTATTATAGGACGAAACTTCAAGGATGTAGATCTGATTAGAAATGAGGAAGTCTTGACAGTAAGAGCTGTCATCAGTAGAATAGGTTACTCTTTTACTTGAAGTTTTCAAATAGAGGCTATCAGGGATGGTGTCGTGTACCCTGAGTGTGCAAGGAGTTGGAATCATGATCTCCTAGGATCCTTCCAACTCGGTGCTATGATTCAGACAGTATCTGAATATTCATATTCAACTTTAGACAATTCATGTGATACCACTTGTTTGGGAACTTAGTAACAGGTTCCTGATGGATTAAGGCAAGAAATTATCAAGGCTTGTATTTTGTTTTCAACAATTGTCAGCCAGGCAATGCTGGTTAGCTTCCCAAGAAAGCATGAAAATAGCAGTTTTCTTCTGTTGCTGGTTCTCAGCATCTGACATTCAGAAAAAGAATGAACATGAGTTCTCTGCAGCTCTTCATATAATTGTAGTTTTATCTTGTACCTTATAAAATGTATTTGTCTTATATTTATATTTCTTTAAAAAATTTATCCATAGTCTATTGCTATTAGAATAATTTTTAAAGGGGCTTTTCAGAATAAATGTGAATCTTTACCAAAACATACAGTAAGATTTTAGTAGATCAAGCAACTATGTTCTACACCATTCTTTCCTCTATTTTCATTATTATACTCTCTTCAACCATTGGTAGCTATCTTTGGTTGACTTGAGGGTTTTTATTAAAATCATTTGCCACATACTCCTCTAAATATTACTTAGTGCCTTGAATAACTGTTAGATTATTTCTGCTGTTGAACTGGACAGTTGAAAGAAATCTTTCCTGTCATCCAACAATCAAGGGCATTAAATGATAAGCCATCTCCCATAATCTATTGATGTGTTGTTTGATATTACGTTCCAAAGTTTTACAACTTTGCTCACAAAATGGATATTAATTAAATCTAAATACGAGGGAAGACTCTACAAAATTTCAGGCTTTTCAGCTTGTAACCAACAATATGGTTATGCAAAAAAGTTTCACTTCCCACAGGGTAGAACTTTTCAGCTCCATTACACTTTGCACTGGATTGGTTCCTAACTAAATATATAGATTCATATCCCAGCATATCATTCTTGGTTATATACATCAGGCCCTAAAGTAAGAAGTGATACTTACCTTCCACACATCATTTTTAGTTTAATGCCAAGACTGTTTTGCATTTCTTCTAATTTTTCAGTTTGCACCATATAACAAAGCTAGTGCAGCTGTACTCTGAAACACATCACAAAATTCAGCTTGACAATCAGCCAGTGTTTGACTCATCCTACCAGAAAAATCGTGTCATGGCAGGTAATCAGGATGTAAGGTCTATAAAGCCAATAAAATCCAGATTTTGTTAAAGTCCATCTGTGAGCTGTCAATTTCTATACTGGCTCCACTCCGAATTTTCCAGACCTTGTTCAAAAACTATAGACACGATCTTGATGTAACACTTAACTATTCTGGGCAGTTCCTAACCCCACCCAGGATGTGAGTTTGATTAAAGTCAAAATTGGTTACACTCTTGAGGTTCATTGTCATTTATAGGCAATCATACTGACTAAAATGGCAATATCTGAGGCAGCATATAGACACTGGCATATGAGTGTAATCGAGCCCAGTTGCTAACCAAGGCAGTTGTTAAGTGAGTTGTGCCCAGTGGTGGGCTGCAACCGGTTTAACAGCCAGTTTGGTGAGCGTGTGCTTTGCCTATTGACTTTAGTTGTTGGAAATCAGCTAGGAAAGTTACAAATATGGATCACATGATCCCAGGACAGTGCAATTGTCATATATATGTGCCAGTTGCCCAGTACCCAAATTTTGATCATATGACCACGGGGATGCTGCAATGGTCATAGGTGTGAAAAATAGTCATAAGTAAACATTTTCCAGTGCTATTTTAAGTTCAAACAGTCCCTAAATTAATGGTTGTAAGTCAGTGACAACTTACACTATACAACTATGTGCAATTGGGGTCTTGGTCATCCACCAATCAGTTTTAACATTGTACACGGTAAGAAACGAACCTTCCACAGTGCTTATGATACTAGTAGCATCTCTTCTTTCTCTAAACCTTGTGCTTCTAATATAGATTTTCCAAGTCTGATGCCTCCAGAGGTGTTAGTCTGCAATTCTCAAGGGCATAGCAGCTGGGAATTTTGGGGTCTGCAGTCTAGTACATCTGGAAGGTATCAAGTCAGGGAAAGCTGATGACCAAACCTAGACGGATTTTTTTGAAGTTACAAAGCCTACCAAGTTTTCTTCAAAACAAGTATATTAAACAAATATATCAAAACTGTAGATTAAAAAACAAAACAAAACAAAAAGACAGAGAAACACTCATTTATTATAACAAAAAGTCCCTTTTGATGATGGTGGTGTGAGAGCATGGGAAAAGGGAGGAAGCACCTTTCAAACTGGCATCCAAGCAAAGAGATTAATTTTTTTTAATGCCAGATGAGAATTTAGCAAGTCAAACGAGCAGGGAAGAGTCAGGTTTGTCCCTGATTTCTTTTTCTCCACATCTTTCTATTCCACCACCCCCCCCCTTTCTTATTTTCACCTCAACTGTCAGCTGTTTTCAAACTGGGCTGGCAGGCAGGGAGAAGGAGAGTATCCAGTTCGGTCTGGTTCCTGGCGCAAGGAAACATTTTATTGGATTTGTTCCTCTTTGATGCTGATTAAGCCCATGGGGTAGAAAAACCTAAAGGGGGAGAGGAGGGGGGGAGGGGAGAGAACATTGCTTTTTTCCTGTGGCTGCAGTGTTTTTAATTTATTATTAACCATCTCTCTTGTGTTATCTGACAGGATGTGAAGGGAAAATTTCTCATTTTTTCCAAGGGCAGATACCATTGCTCTTCCCCAAATCAAAGGCCATAAGTCATCTCAGGAGTTAACTTTGTAGCTGCTAATTTATAACAAACAGATTATTACTGAATTAGTTCCATAGATGCGGAGGGTCAAATGGCTAGAAAGCCAGGATTACACAATGGAAAATTTAATAATAATAGCCAGAGATCTTAGAAGTTGAATTCAAATCTGAAATGGAGCAAACCCAAGGAAATGATATAAAACCTCCCAAAGAATTACCCTTGTCTTCAGCTTAATCTCTCCTCGCTGTGCTAATCAACAGTTCCATAGCCAAATTCATACACCTACCTATTATTTCATGCTCAGTGTTTGAGATTGAGACCCTTGAAAACAGTTTGGAACAAGTGGTTGAAAGCACCTCCTTCCTCTGGAGTGCCACTTTAGATGTCATTAGGCTCTCCACACAAGCCATCTATCTCCAGTTTACAATCAGCCCTTGTAGCAGTTGCAAGAAGATTCAACAGCCAATTGCACCCTGAGTCAGGTGACCCTGAGAGCAGAGATAAAGTCCCAAGTGGCTTCAACAGCTCTCAGAGTTCTAACGACCAGATGACTGCAAAGAAATACTGTACAATCCTCCCATTCTTCTCCTCACCCCAGCCTGTCAGATCTCCCCATCATCCAGTCTTAACTGTCAATACCTATCTTTCTACTCCCCTGCCATCAGAACTGATGAAGCTTCTTGGATGAGAAGTGAAATGTTTTCTTTTTCCTCATCTTCCTCAAGGAAAAAACAGTCCAGTTGCCTTTTGAAAGGAATAAAAAACCCCAGGTTTTATTGTGTTTGTTTGTTTTACTGTTTCGTATTTTATTTTCTATGGTAAAACAATAAATAATAAAAAGGAAAGGAAAAAAAATCTTTGAGACAACTATGATCTGGATGAGAGAAAATCTCCACTATTTCTTGAGTTTTAAAATGGTGTTCTGAAATAGCAGTTTATTATAGAAACCAGGAGGCACCCTTCTTTTTTCACACAGGATAGTTTTGTTTTGTTTTTGTTTTTTGCATGTGAGCACTGTGATACACACACTGCTTACAACTTTTTGAGCATAGTAGAAGCAGTACTTTTTCCCCCTGGTAAGTAATTTGAAATCTGAAACTTTTAGAAGGGCACAACAATTCCAATCTCTCTACACATGGTCTGACTATGAATCAAGAAATATAGAATTGTTTTCCAACATTATGAAGAAAGCTACCAATTGTTGTTTTTCATTCCTTCATAAATATTTTCATTTACAATGGTTCAGCAATTTCCTTTTGCAAGAGAGCTGGGTACAGCACATTCTGCTCTCAAATCTGGAATCAGACATTATCATTTTTCCAAATGCTAGGAAAATACTGAATGCTTTAAAAATATTCATTCCTTTCAAAAGTTGATTTGGTCTACTGCGATAGCTTTAATAACATTTACAATATTTCTCTCCCCTAGTTACAGCTTTGTGTTTTGAGGATTTGCTACACTGTTAATAAGCTATTCAGTCGGATATGAGCCGTGGTGACGCAGTAGTTAGAATGCAGTATTGCAAGCTAATTCTGCTGACTTCTGGCTACCTGCAATTTGGCAGTTTGAATCTCACTAGGCTCAAGGTTGACTCAGTCTTCTATCCTTCTGAGGTTGGTAAAATGAAGAGCCAGATGGTTGGGGACAATATGCTGACTCTGTAAACCTCTTAGAGAGGATTGTAAAACATTATGAAATAAGTCTAAGTGGTATTGCTATTGCTATTTGATCCTTATACTGCTGCCTGAGTACTGAGTCAAAAAAGAGAAAGAACATACAAAATTATTCATTTATACACCAACTCTATCCCTATATGTGTATCTGTGAGGCTTACAAGTAAACAGATCATAAAAATCCTTAAAAATATGCAAAGTTATAAAGGCAGAAAGAGTGTCTTCAAACCACCATCTATGATGGGCTAACCAAACATCTTGAATTAAGCACCAGCTGCAGCTTCTAGATACTATTCATTGGTAGCCCCATGTAGAAAATGTTGCAGTAGTCCATACAATAAGTGTGGGGTTTTTTTTTTTGCACACTTATTGCATTGACCACTATTTTTAACCATGTTGAAAAAACATGGTCATAAACAGCTTTGATTAAGACTGAGTTCACAGCAGAGATGAGCAGATTAATCTAATCTAAATCTAGACTCTTATGTTTGTTATAAAATCATATTTATTTTTTAAAAATCCCCAACATATATTTATATACATACATACATACATACACATATTTACAGTAGTTGTACATAACACTATATTATATGTATTTTCTACACATTGTTTTCTTATATGCAGGTTTTCAAACACAGCTTTCTTACACAGCTTTCTCAAACATTCACCTTTCTTAATATGAATTTAAAACAAGCAGTGGAGATAGATTGTATCAATTTTCATGAATTAGCATGATACCAGATTCCATTTCGATAATTTGAATGATTGATTCATATTAACAGTTGAACTGTATACCCTCATATATGACTACAGGAAAGAAAACAAGGGAAACCTTAATTGAACTGTCCTTCTTTAGATATAGTATTTTCACTACAGCGTATCTAACACTGGAAAATGTTTGGCATGTCTTAAGCACTATATGGCCACCTTTAAGTAAGTCTTCCAATAATACTAGCCAAGCATTCATCTTGAGGCTTATCTCTAATTAAGAAGGCTTAAAATTTTGCTATGAAGTCCAAGTATATAATATCTTGGAAAAGAGATTGCTTTGTAACATATGTCGTTTTTAAATGCTAAAGTTTAATGTGTCCTTCATCTAATTATTCATTCATTTTCCAAGAAGCAGATGTGTCTGAGAACTTTACACACACTTTACACACTTATCAGAAGAAGCTTGCTTCCACTATTTTTTAGTTCTCTGTATATAGGAATAGTAAGGTATATTTTAAGGTATATTTCTTGGGAATGTGAAATGTTAATTTAATTATGAGATCAGGTATTTAATTTAGCTGTGTGGTATTTCAATTTGATCTTCAAATATGCTTCAGAGTGCACGGGAGCATCAATAAAGTGCCAATCTACAATCTAAAGCAGTCATTCCTTTTTCTAGGATCATATGACACAGCTGTTTTCAATGGTTGTTGAGTTGACAGGTACTCTTTTTGAACTACTGCATGCTTGGGTATACCTTTTGGGGATCAAATCCAAGTACTACACAGCTCTGATGTTTAACAGCTTCATATAGTGCACATTATCTCCATATATTTTAAGGTTAAAAACTAGCCTCATATAAAATGTACATTACTTTTGCTAAATATTTCTTTGCCCCTCCACTCAGTTAAACATAATTTATGAGGTTGTTTCTAATCATGCATTCAGATGTAGTGCCTTGTGTATATGAAAGGAATCATATGTTTGAAAAAGTATTGCAAATAAATATAAGCTGCCAATCATTCTGCTTGTAACATCTGAGTCAAAATTCTAAATGTTACCTTTCATTAGTGTTCTGCCAAATGGATCTGCATTTCTCTGGGCAAAACCCCTACATACAGTTTCTCCTTTTTAAGTTTTGAACTAAAAGTCAGTGATTTGTATAATATTTTATCAATAAGGTCTGAGAAAAGAGATAATCTTTTATTTAGAGTAACATGACCTCTATGCCTTTCTCTCTTAATTGGGACAGAGCAAATACTGGGAATTCCATTGTTTCTTCCTTTGTTCATATAAAACACTCCAGGGTCAAAAGAGGAGGAAAGGTTTGCCGCCTTTGTTGTTCATTCTGTGAATGCATTATGAGGTCCAAGGGGGGAGGATGTGGCTGTGATGCTTGATTATTAGTGCAACGGCCAGGAACTAAGTGATTACTAGTGCCACACTTGTTTATGTAAACAAGTTCTGGATCACCAGCTCTCATCACTGATATTAAACAGTAGATGCCATGACAAGCTTTGCTGGTGAAAAATCATTTTAGAAGAGAGGCATCCCCTTCCTTGAAGAGATTTCATTTGTTATTCATTATAATAGCGTGGATCTTAATGAATTCATTTGGTATTCATGTGGATGTCATACGGATTTTCAGCAATGTTCCACTGTAATTTAGCATGGGTTAATGGACACCTCTATTAAAGTGTTATTGAAAGTTTGACATTCAAATAACCCAGTCTAAAATCAGGCAAACATATATTAAAGCTGAAGGGGAGAGGAG
Organism: Myanophis thanlyinensis; assembly: GCA_017656035.1. NCBI lineage: Eukaryota > Metazoa > Chordata > Lepidosauria > Squamata > Homalopsidae > Myanophis > Myanophis thanlyinensis. The sequence goes on from JAEANM010014718.1 coordinate 7,249, forward strand.
AGGAAGGGAAATCTCCTTCCTCCTTTACTCCAAGTACATTTGCAAAAGTCAAATATGACAAGCCAATTTAAGGTGGTTATTTCACTCTGGCTGGAGAGACAGCCATTTTATTGCAAATACTCTTTTATACATTATTTTTCCCTCCTAAGTTAATTCTGGGATTAGCTACTTCACTGCTGCACTGGAACATTCCAAACTAGTTGTGTCAATCATACATACAACGGTACTGAGCCACAAATGAGCAAATCTTTCTTAGTAAGGCTGATGCAAAATTCCCGGAAGGAGCTCTTCTTACTGAGGAGGAGCCATTCCTTCTCTCTCCCACCCAAAAAAAAAAAAAACTGTGATTGTCTCCCCTCAAAATAATACCTCTTGACATGATAATCTGCTTTTAAGTTCATTTTTTTTAACTTTTCAGTGGAGAAAATTGATTTCTAAATTGGGAAGGGATATGCATGTAAATTTGTGAATAGAAACTGTACATATGTGTGAATCAGAATAGAATACAGAATAAAAAAGTTGGAAGGAACCTTAAGGGTCTCCTATTCCAACCTCCTGCTCAACTCTACACCAGGGGTGGGCAATTATGGCTCCTTCATAACTCATGGACTTCAACCCCCAGAATTCCTGAGCCAGCTATGCTGGCTCAGGAATTCTGGGAGTTGAAGTCCACAAGTCATAAAAGAGCCATAATTGCCCATCCCTGCCCTACACTATTTCAGACAAGTGATTGCTAGTGTCTTCTTAAAAGCTTTCAGGAATAGAGCACCCACAACTTCTGAAGGCAAGCCGTTCCACTGCCTAATTGTTCTTACTGTTAGGAATTTTCTCCTTAGTTCTAGGTTAATTCTCTCCTTTATTAGTTTCCAACCATTGATTTTTGTCTTGCCTTCTGGTGCTTTGGAAAATATGTTGGCCCAGAGGTGAAATTGAGCCGGTTTGCTATATAGAATATAGATTCTATAGAACCGGTTATTAAAATAAATCTCCTTTTGGTTTTTTTCCCACTTTGCAGGGTTAATCCTGTAAATATTAACTTTACAGGGTTAATCTTGTAAATAAGGCAGTTGTTTCTAGCCTAATCTTTATTGTCTTGCTCACAGAAACTGCCTCTCCCCTTATTACATTGTAACTTCGGTGAAGTTTAATTCTGTGCTTGGTGATGTTTAATACTGTGGCCATGCCCACAGAACTGGTAGTAAAATAAATTTGAATTTCACCACTGTGTTGGCCCCTTCTTCTTTGTGGCAACCTCTTAAATATTGGAATGCTGCTATCATGTCTTTCTTTTCTCTAGACTAACTATACCCAATTTCTGCAACCATTCTTCTTATATTTTGTCTCCAGGTCCCTAATCTGCATTGCTCTTTTCTGAAAGGTAAATGTATTTAAGGTCATGATCTAATGAAGGGGTCATGCCCATTTTTCATCTGATTATCTATGGCGCCTCCTATTGTGGTGCCTCCTATTGTGGTTTGGCACCTCCTATTTATGTTTTGGTGCCTCCTATTGTGCCAAATATCCAGTTCTATTTATCCAAAGCTACTTTGGCTATAAAACAGGTCCAAAAGAATATTCTATTTATCCTACTGTGAAGTTTGCTCCCCATATTTCTTATAAAACCGCAAATTCAGATAAAAATCAATAAGCATTCTCCAAACTGAAGACCTACAGGAATCTATAGGAAAACAGTAGTTAGTACATACATACATACAATAGTACATACATCAGACAATGTCCTGTCACAAATGAATCTGCCTGTCTGATCAGATCATCTAGAGAGAGTCTGTTCAGGATCTCCCTTCGGGGTTTATGGCAACGTCCCTGTTTCTCAACCTTAGCAACTTTAACATACGTCTTCACAGTCCTTACTTAGTAGAATATCCTTCCCACAGAGATTTGAGGGAAGGGAGCAATATTCCAACGAGCATTTATCCCAGCAGATTTGAGGATAGTCATCAAATTATTGCTGCTTATTTTTTTTCCTTTTAAGCTTATATTGTTTACATTTTACATTGCTTTGGATTATATAACTATGCCATAAATATATAAATAAAATATCAACATAATATATAAATGAGCCTATGGTTGTTCAAACTACCTCACAATTACTTACACTAATAGCTTGTAGAAGACCTATAGTTCATGCAAATTCTTCTTTATACATTTGGTTGATTGAGCATATAAAATGTGAGATGTATCTGAGCCTACTCCCTCCTTTATTTAGATTTACTATGCAATCATGATGCTGTACACAGAGCTGAAATCCCTGTAAAAATCTGCAAGTTCGTTTACTATGGTTAAAAAAAAACCCCTTTTTAGAATTTATTTTATTTATTTGTTGCAGTCTTGTGGTACGGTTGTTTCCACAGTCAAATAAGAATTTAAACAGAGTAAAGCAGTCAGAGACAAAGAATTACCACAGAAACCTTTAAAAATTAAGAAAATATATATCATGTAGAATCTACGTGATGCTGTGGTTTACTACTGAGAATTATTAGCCACTTCTGTGTCAAGACCTTTGGTGTGTTGGTGAGGAATGCAGTTCTCCAACAGTGAAACTTAAAAGCTTAATGCTACCTCATCATGGATTTTATGTGTAACTGCCCACAAAAGCCCAGCCTATATAAAACACAGTATGTACTGGTAATGTTGTAAAAAAAACCAAAAAGCCTCAAAAATGACAGATCTTTCATGTAAACAGCAACATTTTGCTTCCATTAGATATATCAGAATTACTCCACCATACAAACAAACATGCACAAAATACAATGTAGCTATGATTTCATTCTCTTTGGCTGGCCTCTCTGTGAACAGTGTCATTCCTTATTGTTTATCTGCATGGACTAGGTCAAAACCACAAGATGAAATTCACTTGACGAGCTTGAACCTTTTGACTCCTTAAAAGATCCCCTTTAATTTCTACTTGTCATTGATCTGCTTCAATGTGTCTGGGCCAAATGTATCATCAAATCATTAATGCTGGAAGGAACATCTAATCCAATCTCCTACTCAAAGCAGTATTTAGAATGGAGGTAAAACAATATCCTTCACCAGTGAATGTATCTCTTCTGCTTAACTATTTCCAGTGAAAGAGAGCTTACTGCCTCTTAGGCCAGTCTGCCATTTTATGAGAGCTTCTATATTTGGGAATTTTATCTGAAGTATATTGCCAAGCAAATACAATTCATTTTCCAATCCTATCCACTGGGACAATATTAATATGGTAGCTTTTATTCAGTCTGATAAATATTGGAGGATTTGTAACAATTATTCAGATGAAATTCAACCCCCCAAAAAATTCACAACCCAAGTCCAATCACAAAATATTAAAGAGTACAGAAATAGCTATATAAATAAAAGTTAGTTTATATTAGCAAACATATGTACACTTTCTAATTATAACCAGCCGGAAGAATAAAAAATGATAACTGGTCAGAATGAAACATGGATTAATCGTCTTCCCAACTAACTATCTAACCCGTTCATGCATCAGGATGTCTAGTGTCATTATTTAGTACACAAGCAAGATACCCAGGTTGATATAATACACTAATTAGAACTATTACACTTATCCAAATGTGCATATTCTGCCTTTTAGTCTGAAATCATATACAAAAGTAGTGAATGATAAGCAAAACTAAAGCATGGCAAAGCCAAATTAGAGAAATACAGTACAATTTCATATTTCTACTATTATTGCTACTAGTCATCATTTGTATTTCTTCCCTAGTTCCATACATGGGACTACTCCTAGTCATATCCTCTAGTATTTAACTATGGTAACTCATGGTAACTATACAGTGAAAACTGTGAAGAATGTACTTTAGGAATCTAGGACTTGGTCCTAAAACAGTGTAATGGAAAATTTAAAAGTGTAACTGGTCAATATGAATGAAACATAAGTTGTCTTTCCAAGTAATGCACCAGGATTCCTAAGCTTTTGTCTAACCCATCCCCACTTCCATTAATATCTACACTAAAAGAACAAACTTGTAAATCTCAGAAAAATAAATGAGCTTCTACTACGAGAATTTCATGAAAACCTCATTAAAGCTGCCAGACAAAAGTATCTAACCACATCTTAGGCTATGTCAGACACAGAATATTCAGTACTTCGGTCCGTAGTAATGTGTGAGCCAGTTGGAGAATAAATTTGGCAGCCAACCTCTCAGCAAGCTTGGAAATCAAAGCAGTGTTCATTGCATTATTTTGCAAAGCATTCTCTGTAGTTAGAATACATATCTGTATACATCCTCTATATAACACCTGCTAAAGTGATTTGGATACAAAGAATTGAACTGTCCAAAAGCCTAATTTACTTAAGGGTTGGACAGAGGGTAGCTGAAAAACACTGTTTTAGGACCAAGTCCTAGATTCCTAAAGTACATTAAAAATAAGATGATGTAAATGTGATATAAGATCCCTGGTAAAAAAAATAGAAATTATATTTATTGTCTGTTTGCAAGAAAGAGCCATCTTTAATCTGAATTTTCCCACTGATCATCGAAAACAGATTTTTTATACTTTAGTTCAGAACAGGGAGACACAGGTTGGAGAAATAAAATAATTTTGGGAAATAAATATATGAGAAATATCAAAATGCACTTTAACATGACAGCAAAAATAGGATCCCAAATTATCTATATTTCCTACATTAAAAATCTGCACCTAAACTCCCAATATTGGAGGAGTGGTTAGTATTAAAATTAAAATATGTTAACATCAGCATGAAGGTTTGTTTTAATTTTTTTTAAAGAATAACCATTTGTAATTACATGATATTGAGAGGAAGCATATAAAAGAACAGTTGCCAATAAAACAGATAGATTGTTAAAGCTTTATTTAAAAAAAAATCAGTTAAAATATGATTGCTATAATAATGCCTTAATATTTTATACAGATCTACATATTACTATTGCAATGATCTTTGGTTAATGAGATGATTCTGCTGTCATATATATCATTTTCTACAAAAAACATGGCCTATATAGCTAGATGTATATAACTGTGCATGTATCATCCGTAGCTCATTGAGGTGGGCTATTTCTTTAGTAAGTTCTTCTACATTTTTTTTCTTTTATGCTCTTAGGTTTTCTTTCTGAAGTTATCCTTCAAGTTGGACAAGGCAAGCAAACTATTCCCTTGTTTTTAACAGAAGACAGTGCTTTTCATTATTATTAGGATTCCCTCAGGCAGCTCATGTTTATGGGGTATTAAGAATGGTTTCTAGATCAAAATATTCTTTATTAAATGTAGAGTTTTAAAGGAGAGAATTTAGCTGAAACAGGATTCTGTATCTCCTTGGGGTAGCAAAAATGCTCAGCTTTGCATTGTGGGCTTTGCACAGTAAAAAGACAAACCACAAACTGTCATATATTGAAAAGCAATGAACAACAAACTGTAATGCTTCATTCAGTAGGCCATGCATAGAATATGTACTGATGGCATATCAAAGCCTTATTTTCCAGGAAACCAGAACTGAGAGAGGAAGAATTAAAAAAAAAATCAGTACTTGCTTTAGTATTTTGGTTAGCTAGCTAGTGTTAACCTAATACAGGCATTACTTGAAAATTTAAACTAAGGTAAATCACAGTTTAACCCAATCTGCATATATTTATCAAGAATATAGCAAATACAAAAGAAGGAGCAAAATATTTGCATCTGCTTTACTGTTGAAATTATAGGACAAAAGACACATCTGGGTTAATATTTTCAAAAACAAAAGGGTATTTGATGTAGCAAAATAGTATAATCTTGGTATTAGATTAGATTAAAAACAATAAACAAATCATTGAATTGAGATGACATCTAACAACAGAGTTCGTAATATATAGCCATGTGAAATTCCTGTTCTTCATACAAAGAAAATTAATCATTTAATCAATACCTTCCCCCACTGCAAAGATGATCATATGACACCAGTATTTAAAAATTGCTTTAATGGATAGGGAAATTTAGGAAATTATGGAAAGCATTAACAACAAGTCAGAAATTCTGATATATTTTCAGGTAATTTTTTTATTCTTTCCTTTAATGATCCAGCATTGCTTTCAATTCTACCAAATGTTCCATGAGCACAAGATGCTAATATACATGTTGTAATAATCCTGGTAAAGAACTAAACTAAAGAACAAACTAAAATTGGATAGCAACAAACTTGAAAAACAAATATGCAAGAAAACATTTTTCTCGATGCCAATACATTTTTCCTAAGAATCCATAAATGTGCATATATTTTCAAACAGCATGAGCAATTAAAATACACCATTGTTTTCTCACATTGTGCTAAACCACAAGCTGAACTTAGGAGACAAATTGAGTCTGGCACAAGATATGTATCCAATCATCTAGTCACACAGATGCTTTCTATTGGCTTTATTTTTTTAAAAAATACATAAGGCTTAGCACTACATGAAAACATGCTGAACAGTTGCACAGGGAGGTCAGTCAAAGCCAAACTACTCAGTACACAGCTTTAAAGCATCATGACACCACACTCTGGGGTGATATATGAGGGATCATGCTAGGCTGCCCCTGCTGAATGGCTCTGTGAATGATACAGTTGTGTTCAAAATTATGCAACCCCCAATGCTGTAAAGGGTTTTAGGGAATTTAGTGTACATTTGTAATTG
>JAEANM010014719.1:0-13882 GCA_017656035.1 Myanophis thanlyinensis
CTTCCGGTGACGAGACTTATTTTTTCTGCGAGCCAGATGAAATTCTCAAAAGAGCCACACCTGGCTCGCGAGCCGTACGTTCCCGACCCCTGGTATAGCGTCTCCTGCTCGATCAGAAGGTTGTTCTAGAAGATCTTCAAGGTCCCTTTCCAACTCTGTTATTCTGTTAATATTATTTGGGCAGATGCGTTTCCTGCAGTTTTCTAACCTGTCAAGGACTCACGTCTTTCAGCACCGTCCGATTCATTTGCATTGAGTGAGGACCTTCAACCCCTCCATCCAGAAAAAAAATCTCATTCTCCAAACGAATTCAGCAGATTTGAGGGCCTATGCCAACACGCTTGTCCTTCCCAACAAACTGCCTGCGTCCTCTAGTAAACCACAAGACTCAAAGAAACGAACAGTAACTAAAACACGGATACCAGATTAATCTGTGGGTTTTCACTGAGAAGACAAATCGTTTCTGGGGAATTGTTTAGAGTGCGCGCAATGGGGCCTCACAGACCCACCACTGTCAGACCCATCTATCAATGTCTCGTCCGGACTGGCTATGATTGACAGCCAGCTTTTCGTGCTGTCGATCAAATCCTGCAAGGATTCGGCACAGGGGGGAGAAAAACGACAGCTGGAGGACTCTACGTGGGAAAACGTGTACGCCGTGCTTAAAATGGGAACGATGTGGTTTCGTGCCTCTTCTGGTAAGAATTTCCTTCACCTCTTACCAGAAGAAGCACGAAACCACATCGTTTCCATTTTGAATGGAATGATCTTTCCAGAAGCCTTCTCAGGATGATTGGTGAGGGGTTTTCCTTGCCAATTTTGGAGGCCAGAATTGTGGAGTACAAAAGACTCAAGAATCAACGGATGGAAACTCATCAAAATGAGATCCAACCTAGAACTAAGGCGAGAACAATGAACCAGTAGAACGTCTTGCTTCCAGAAGTTGTGGGTGATTTAATCAATGGAGGCTTTTAAGAAGAGACTGGACAGCCACCAGTATAGAGGTTGGATTAGCTGACCTCTAGGGGCCCTTCCAACTCTGTTATCCTGTTAAAAGTTCAATGAAAAGTTGCAACTGGCAGCAACGCAATGTGAGCGGTGGACTTGCCATGGACTATTCTCAACCAGATCACTACATGGTTTGAGTTATATCTGGAAGTGGTCTGAGATGGCTTTTCTCAGAGAAGAAGGACAGCATTTGAGGAGGTTATAAAATGTTGTCCCATCAAAGTTAGAAGACCATTTTAGCACATATTCTCCCCAGAACAAGGAATGATGTCCCTTCTCCTTCCAACCAAACCCCCACCCCTTTGTTTTGTAGGCTGTACAGAAATTCAGAAAAAGAAAAAACAGTCATTGTGATAAAATGCTGGAGAACTTTGAAAACGTTTAGCAAAATGCTCTTTTTTTTTTTTTCTTCAAGGCATGATGGGCATTGGGAACAGGAGAAGTTTACACAGTTTTCAGTCCCCTCCTGTGGCATCAGATCCAAGCGTCTTCTCTTTCAATGTGAAGACCCTAAACGTGGGAATAAACCCAGTCGATTCACAAGGGGGAAAAAAACCCAGAACACTATAAACATTCGCATTTAAAAAAAAAAAGTCTGTCCTGATTTAGAAGGACAGATTGTATTTATCTCTTTCTCTCTCTCTCTCTCTCTGTGTGGCTGCATTCAAAAATGGGTATTACGAACGTTACCTTTGGTGGACTACTGTGAAAATATTGGTATTCTGTTGGGCTGTTATCTAATCAGAAGAGATGCAATTCCCAGTTGTTAAATTTAATCAGAACGTTGCATTTCACCGACAATGTTTTCAGAGGAGAAACACGGCTTCTAAATAAAGAGCCCCTTTGAAGTGGAGGTGGAGATGCCAACATCAGCCGAGCAGCGAGTGGGCCGCCCAAAATAATCTTGAATTCTTGGCCTTGTGGTCAAAACAAGAGGTTTTTTTTTAGATTAAGCGCCAGCCCGTTGACTTTAAATCTCCATCCCTTCCTAATCATGCCGTGGACACATTTTCCCACGCTTTCGGAAACGTACGCGTTATACAGAAAAGACGGAATTCTGAAATTCACGATTGGGACAGTAATGTCCGAGAACGGATTTTCGTGCAGGTTTTTATTTTTGCCGAACAGAATGTTTGAGAAACTGCTGCAGTTGAAATAAAGCAATAAATTAGTTTGCTTATTATCCCGGTGGGAAATTGGGCACAGGGAGGCACATCCTGGATCTGAATTTCGATCGCATGATTTTGGGGGATGCTGCCACCGTTGCATGTGTGAAAAACGGTCATCAGTCCCCCTTTTCGGTGCCATTGTAACTTTGGTCTTTAAATGAATTGTTGTAAGTCAAGGACTCTTCTGTAAAGCTAGAATCATAGCCAAAGCAGGCCTGGGAATGAAGGCTTTGTTCAAGATCTGGAGAGCATCCCACGGTGGCTCAGAATTTCTCGGTGGTGAGTTCACACAACGCTTTGAACCACGAGGTGTGCATGTGAATTGTGCGGCTCCGGTTTTAAGTTCAAGAAGACACACCTGAACTGGGTCAGCTTCTATAAGCCAGGAGTCTTAATCCCGATCTTGCGAAACGATGCCAGAGGCTATGCAGTGTGTGTTTCTTGTGCTACAAAAGGCCAGTTGCTTGATGTGATCGCAACCATGTTGAACCACTTTGACAAGTACAAGTATCATGACAGAAGAATGATTGTGGGTCCCTGGTGGGCTAACGGACCTGGATGGCAAACTCCGTACGCCTGACACGTTCTCTCTTTTTGAAGGGTTGATTGACATACAATGACACACCTACCGCGATGGCAGAATGTGGCTGCGTGTTGTTGGCTGCGGACTACCACTGCACTCTCTTCTCTCTCCCTCGTGAGCTTTGCTGTAGGCTTAAAGCTTTGCAAAATTCTGTCTCTGCAGTGGCATCAATAAAATTGGATTGTCGTCTAGGAGGCTAAACATTGCTCTCTCCGTGAATATAAGCAGAAAGGGAGACGGCAGTTTTCACACTGCCTCCTGCACAACTTGTGGTGGTGTGTGCAAGGCAGACAAAGGAGAAGGAAAAGAGAATAAATTTGCGGAGAGTTAATTGTTCATTCTTTCCCAAATATTGCTCTATAGGATCATGGAACCAATTCTGATGGACTCTTGTTGTGGTAGACCTTTGCTAGGACAGTTGTGGTGTGGTCCATTGTAACCTACCGTGAATTTTGTTGAGTTTTACAAAGGTTTGTAAGGAAAGGGCTTCTGTCCTGGGTAGAAAGACTCACAATTGAGCTGAGCTTGGTATGATGAGCTTCAAGGAGCAGTCTTGATAGGACCTCCTCTAGATCCATTATTGGAGTGATATTCTTCACTGCAAGTAACCTTTGATCATGTTGGTCTTGAGGTTCTGTTCCAACTCAGTTTCAAGCCTGGTCATCCAATGACAGGAAGAAAGCCCTAATATGGATTAGACTTTTGAGGAATAACATTTTGTAGGATCTTCATGGCTTCATGGCCTCTGGAAGTGATAGTTGCCCTGTTCTAAACCAGACTCCTACAAGCCACCGATTCCTACTTGGAGGAACACTCTAGGAGATTGGACTGAAGAAATTCCTTGAGATATTGCTGCTGTTGCCTCATGTCCCATCTTCTGCTCCCAAGGGTGCTGTGAAGATCCTTCAGGCTGTCTTCTGGCAGTGGTCCAGGAGCCCAGAGAACCTCCAGGGTTGGCATGTTTTGGAAAAAAAAGAAATCTTCAGCTCTTGAGCCTCTTTTTCTTCTCTCAGTTAGAAGTTCTATGAATAAATAAAGATGTATCCCAATCTTTGCAGTTATGTTGCCCCAGGGAGAAATTGTCAGTGTGTGAGAGTTCATGACTTGGGAGAAACATGGTAACAAGGTCAGCCAATGAATAGGCATGGCAACTAAGTCAGCCCATGGGAGCTGATTGGTGACTGAAACAGTTTTGGAGACTGGGTGTGGCTTAGCTCTGTGCTCAGCTCTGAAACTGCAACTGCAACTTATCTCCTCTCCTCTGCTTGTGTTCTTTACCAGGTTGGAAAAACCTGCTTTTGGTATTGTATGCTTACTTCATGTTATATTATATATAAAGAGAGGTTTCTTATATATATAATGGAATCCTGCTGAATCCGTTACTTGTGTGTACTTCTGAATGGGATCGCTGCTTCTGCAAACTATGACAGAAGTGTATTTTGTGGAGGAGATCGCAGAGGAAAGGAACGGATGAGGGGAAAAATGGGATGTACAGCCAGGATTGTGGATACCACCTCAACCCATCCTGACCTGAGGGAACCACCTCAACCTTGGTAGGAAGACCTCAGCTTCTTCTTCCCAGGAATAAGAATTTTAGAATGCCACCGGAAGGGTTGCAATGACCTTGGTGTGGCTGAGAAGGAAATCTTTGCAGTCCAAACACACTCTATCTCTTGAGCTGGATCGAAGGTCCCGGAAACGCAGGTTCATTTGTATGTGCAGAGCACATCTCAGCCTTTTCAAGAGGGAGAAAGGCAGCTTGAGAAGTCATTTTTCAGTGTTTGACACAAAGTCTCTTTCGCTCTTGCACCAAGCTAGATAACTATCAGCAGCTGGAGAGATTAGAAAAAATATATATATACATTGTACTGGAAAGAAAGTCGAAACCAAAAAGAGGACGAAAGCAACCTGCAACACCAGGGGGAAAAAAAAAAAACAGCTTAGCATAATGTTTGAATTTTTATTTTTATTTTTTGCAAAAGAGCTGCAGGAAAAACATACATTTCTTTGGATAGCGAGGGTAACTTTTCCTGACCTCTGCATGCTAAAATTGAGCATGACGGCCTTGCAAAATAAAGACAGAAACCATGTCATATGCAAGAGAGTAATTGTGCTGTCACGCACAAACAAACACACAACACGGGGTGTAAGGCATCTTTATTAAGGCTTCCGAGCCTGAAGTGGTATTCCCCAGCAATTCCCTGTACACAGCACTATCTCAACCCCAATGGCTACTCAAATGAAGCCTACACTAGTCCTCAAGGCAAAGGCAAGTCCAATCCGGTGGTGGAATTCAACCGGTTTTGCTATTCGTTGTGCGTGTGCAGCTTCTAAAAAGCTTGTTTTTCCTTACTGGAAGCAGCCCAGGTGATTAGGAAGGCTGTGGAGGCACACAAAACAGCTGTTCTGCACGATTCAGATGAGTAAAAAAGAAAAAAAGAAGGCGATATAAGACAGGAAAAGGCAGGGGCAGTTGGGCAGGGCCAAACTTCATTGCCGCTATCGGCACCGTAAAACCGGTGCGACCAGGCTGAATTTCACCTCTGGTCGAATCCACTAGGCCAAAGCAAGTTCTCAAGGCAAAGACAAGTTCCTAGTCAGAGGCCAATTCACAGGTGAAGGGAAACAGATGAAGAGACATGATCCAAAGTTCAAGGAAGGAAGCAAAACACGTTGTTCCAAGCATTGGCTCCATCTGTCTGCTGTGCTGAATAGCCAACTTCTGGTGCAGCCCATCAAAAAGGGCAAGGCTGCCTCCTCGGGAGTAATCTGGCTGACCTTCTCTGCTCCGTCCTTTTCTCTGCCCTTGGATCAGGTGCAGAAGGCAGTTCCTCTTCCTCATCGCTGATCAGCTTCAACTGCCTGCTTTGCCCACCTGAAGTCTCAGGGCTGTCCATCTGTCTGCTGTGCTGAATAGCCCATCAAAAAGGGCAAGGCTGCCTCCTCGGGAGTAATCTGGCTGACCATCTCTGCTCCATCCTTTTCTATGCCCTTGGATCAGGTACAGAAGGCAGTTTTTCTTCCTCATCGCTGACCAGCTGTAGCTGCCTGCTTTGCCCACCTGAAATCTCAGGGCTGTCCTGCTGCAACCAAATCTCTCTCTGAGATGGCTGCTTGGCGCCTCTGACCAACTCTCTTCCTGGGGTGCCTGGAACTGGTTTATCCTCCTTCGAGCTGACATCTGGAGAAGTATCGGGGAAGCATCCACGGGGAGTCAGTCCAATAATTTCCCTAAAATTGTGCTAATGGAAGCCAAATTTCTCCAAGCCACTTTCTCTAAAGAACCTGGTTTTATTTTTATATTTTTGAACCGTCCTGTACAGCACGAACGCCACCAACTGAGTTCCACATTCGGCACAGCCCTTACAAACCAGGGTTAACGCTTTCCGAAGTCCTGGGCCTCGATGAAAGAGGAGGTGTGAACTCAGTCCATAAATCAGGGATGGGGCGGAGGGGGAGATACTGAATGGGAAATATAGAGTAGGGAACATGTGTCTGCAAATGCATAGATCAGAGGAGAGACGGACACGGAAAGGATTCCTGCCTACAATTTGCCAATGCAATGGATTGGTTTTAAGGATTGAAAATTGAGCAAAAGTGTCGAGGGAGCTCTAAATGGATTTGTAGCAAGAGAGAAGAATCAATACGTCCCTCCAGCTGCTAAGAACACGGAGCGGAACGATGGGAGTTGTAGTAAAACATTCGGAGAGGGGCCATCAGCCGCGCATCAGAATTGCTGCTAAAAATGCAAATATTCTATTTATTGCTTGCTCCAGCTTGTTCCAACCCACCAGAAATCCACCAGAGTTGGAAGGGGTCTTGACGGTCTTCTTCCTGAACGTCTTGCTCAATGGGAAGCCATCTACCATTTCAGATAAGCGGTTGTCCAGTCTCTCCGTAAAAGCCTCCAGTGACCACAACTTCTGGAGGCAATTTCTGCTCCACTGGTTAATTGTCCTGCCTGTCTTTAATCAAGCTCTCCTTGATTAAAATTCACAATCAGAATCAGAATTAACTTACTGCTGTTGATGCAGGAAACCACAGCAGGATAAAGCGTCCGAAGACAGGACAAGACGCAATGGATGGAAACTCATCCGGGAGAGAACCAGCCCAGAACTAAGAAGGTATTTCCTGTCATCAGTGGAACAACTTGCTTCCACAAGTTGTGGTACTTACTCCCAACACTGGAGTTTTTTTAAGAAGACATTGGATGGACCTCCATTTGTCTGAAATTATATAGGGCCGTGATGGTGAACCTATGGCACAGGTGGCACGCAGAGCCATCTTGCTGGGCACACAAGCTGTCAGCCAACTTACCTCCAGCTGAGCATGTATATGCGATTGCACATGCACGCATGCGCGATTGAAGAGACTCAGCTGGTCTTCGGGCCTCTGCTGTGCATGCGCGCGATTGCAGCAGGAAACCCAGCTGGTCTTCGGAGCTCTCCTGCGCATGCACACGCGACTGCTCATGTGTGCATGAGCGCCTGCGCGCAGCACGCAAGATCTGCATGTGCAGATGATGCGGTTGCACATGCAGCGCGTGTGGAGGAGCTGCATGCGAGGGCGGATGGCATGCGCAAAGCATGTACTTTTCGGCACTCGGTAAGTAAAAGGTTCGCCACCACTGATATAGGTCCTGTTTGACCAGTGGGTTGGGCTAGATCTCCAAGCTCCCTTCCAACTCCTTTATTGTGTTAATATCACAATATTGTATTGGTGTATCAAGCCTAACAAAAGATTTGGGGGTGATAGGATAGCAGTGTCCCAATATCTCAGGGGCTGCCCCAAAGAAGAGGGAGTCAAGCTATTCTCCAAAGTTCCTGAAGCAATGGATGGAAACTAATCAAGGAGAGAAGCAGCCTAGAATTAAGGATTTCCTGACGGTTAGAACAATTAATCAATGTAACAACTGGCCTCCAGAAGTTGTGGCTGTTCCATCATTGGAGGTTTACTTTAGGGAATCTGATTGACATTTTCTCTGAAGTTTGCCCAAAACCCGTTGCAATCGGGTTGGAGATGAAATGTTGGAGCGAGAAACATAAAAGTTTTATTATTATTGCTGCTATTATGATTATTACCTCCAACCAACCGACAGGTTCGCTGGAACTTCTAATTAATCCGTTTCCTTGTTTCTTTTTTTAATGTTCTTTTTCAAAAAAAAAAAAGAAAAGAAAAGAAACCGGCGGTGTTTGATCTCCTTTGCAACGGTTTTGAGATAAGGCTCCGTCAATTCGAACATTTCATTTCAGTCTCTGTGTTGCCGTACAGAATAGGCTCTCTGGATTTCGTTTTATTTCTTTTACATTATCAGCAGCAGATTAAAAACAAAGCAAAAGATAGTTGAAGCTTGCAGAGGGGAAGATTAACTGTAACCTGGGTGTGAATCAGCGATTTCTCTCTCTTTTCTATGTGTGTGTGTGTGTGCGCCCGTGTTATCTATGTCTCTCTTGTCTCTAAGGTGAAGAAGAGATATTTTTACAATTACAACAGCTAGTGTGATTTATTTATTTTTACTACCTGTACTGTGGCTTTACTACCTGTACTGGATTCAGCAACATGGCAATAAATGATAGGTTTCAGTTATATATGTTCAGGGTGTGATAGGTAGTGAGGAAAAGGATGATAGGATCGTGGGGTGCCTGGTGCTCCCTTGGCTTGGTGGTTTTCTTGCAGACATTTCATGACTTTAGCACTGATGATGTTACCTAGTTGGGTCATGAAACGTCTTCAAGAAAAATCATCAAGTTCAGAGAGCACCAAGGACCCTACAGTCCTCCTCCTCCTCCTCCTCTTCCCCACAAACCCCTCTCCCTTCTAGCACTGATGATGTAACCTAGTTGGGTCATGAAACATCTGCCAAAAAAAGAGAACACCAAAGACCCCACAATTCAACCCTGAGCTACAAGCATTCTCCTCTATCGAGGCTAAGATTCATTTAAAGCACAGCCAAACCTATGTGGTTATTCTTTTGAATCGCAAAGTTTTCGAAAGGTTTTCTTACTTGTCCTTCCTTGATAGTTTCGTGGTCCACTCGATCACGGATCATTCAGCTTGTAAAATTGGTTGAGAGGCACCACGACGTTCATTTCCCTTGCTTAGGAAGGTGGGTGGTTTTTTTTTTTTTGCAAAGCTTTTAACAGCTTTCTGTCTTGTTTCTGTCATACTTAATTAGCTGGAATTTGCCCGCGGTCCTGAAAGTCTGTCATGATAACTTCTTCTCCCTTAATCCTAGGAGTAAATAAATGCATAAATAGATAGTTAAAAATAAAGGAGAGCTGGGAGAAAAGAGACAATGAGGACTGCCAGGATGAAGGTGATGGGACTCAGTTAGGGTGATGAGGGGTGCACCATTGAAGGACCATGCTTAGGAGAGGAGTCATCCTTTAGAAGTTCCATCCATATGGTCCATAAGAGCCGACGCCAACTTGATGGCATTTAGTCAACCAGTCAACATGAAGGTGCAACTCTCTGGAGAAGTTGATCAATGCTGGGAAAGGTGGAAGGAAGTAGAAGGAGAGGACAACCAGCATCAAGATGGAGAAGACATCAGAGACACGATCGGAGCACCATGAGAAGACCTGAGGGACCAGATCGGGGACAGATCATCCTGGAGAAGAAGGTCCATTTATGGCTTTATGAGTTGACACCAACTTGATGGGATCTAGTCAACCAACTGACATGAAGAGGCAGCTCTCTGGAGAAGTTAACGCTGGGAGAGGTGAAAGAGAGGTACAACCAACATCAAGATGAAGAAGACATCAAGGTAGTGATGGGGGCACCCTTCTGAAGCACCATCCTGGAGAAGAAGGTCCATCTATATGGGTTTAAGAGCTGATCCCAACTTGATGGGTTCCAGTCAACCAATCAACATGAAGAGAAGTCAACGCCGGGAAAGGTGGAAAGAAAGAAGAAGAAGAGGACAACCAACATCAAAGTTCATCGTAGTGATGGAGCCATCACTGAAGATCTGAAAGACTGGATTGGAGACAGATCATTCTGGAGAAGTAGGTCCATCTATGGGATCACAAAGAACCGACACCCATGTCCCATAAAGATAAACTGGAATTCAAAGAACGGGTTTCCTTCTTCCATGGCTGACTTTTCTCGGTCTTTGTTTGCATTGTGAATTTTTAAAATCGGCTGGAGAAATTTGTCTGCCGTTTATCCTCACAGATGTTTGGACGCTCCTGTTCTAGTTAGGACAGACATAAAGAAGGAGAAGCTCAGATAAAACTGTAATAACAACTTAGAGAAAAGCCGCATGGAAGCCAATGAGTGTTCTTTTGTCCCTGATAATCCTTCCTTCTGAGCCAGCTTATCTTGAAAAGAAGAGTTTGTTTTGCCAATGCGCTATGTACATAATTTATTTCAGACCCCCCTCGGGCATTTTGGCGTCATCTTAGGTGAAGGGAATCGAGAAGGAAAGAAAATATACCCTTTGCCGCCACGTTCCTCTCCTAGCACCACCGCGCAGAGGTGTGAAATTGAGATTAGGCTGATGAGATTGATTTTTCCAATGGATTGACGGGCACAAATCGGTTGCAAAATTTTCTCCCAGACATAGCATCAGATCTGGCTGCTTTGGGGTTTTGTTTTTTTTGTTTTGGTCCCTGCTGGTGACAGGATTGGAAGGAAAAGTTATCAGGAGGTGAAATTGACAATAACACGATGCATTTATTGTTTCTGGGCGGGTTGGAAGGCAAGATATTCTGGATTTTTCCATTACACCCAAAAAGCACGGATATTACATCGCTTGCGTTCCTTCCTACCGGGTCCCCATGATTAAAAATGTTGGATCTCTGCCCTGATACGTTGGCTTAAACAGCAGTCTATAGGACCATGGTGGCAAACCTATGGAATGCGTGCTGAAAGCAGCACGTAAAGCCATCCCATGTACCACACACAGCCTAGCAAGCTCCTCAACCATGTTCCTGTGCACACATGCACGCCGGCTAGCTGTCTTGCATGCATGGGGCAGTGCTGAAACCCAGAAGAGCAGTGTCCCAGCACACACATTTGCTCCGAGAGTCAAGCATCTGGTTTTCGGTGTGTGCATACACGCGAGCCAGCTGTTCGTCGCATGTGCATGCACGCCAGGAACCGGAAGCCCAGACGAATGGCACGCATGTGCGTGCCAGAAAGCAGAGATTCAGCTTTCAGAGCATGTGTGTGTGCTGGGATGCTGCTGTTTCAGGTTTCGGTGCTCATGCATGTGCGAAGGCCAGTGAGGCCATGCAGTCCAGGTGAGCCAGTTTTGTGTGTCACTTCCGGCACGCAGTCCGACACATGGCGACATAAAAGGCCACCACTGCTATAAGAGATCCTTTGCTTGGGTTCAACGGGTGATAATTCACTCATTGAACCTGTTCCTGCTGCATTTGAGGCATGATGCAAATTGTCCTCGCTTAACAACTGCCTCGTTCAGCGACCAGTCAAGCTTGCAACAGCGCTGTGAAAAGAGCTGGTCCTTGAACTAACAGCCATTGCAGGGTCCTCTGTGGTCACAGGATTGCAAAATTATTTACAAGAGGTTGTGGTCTTCCAGAGTGCCATTTGTGTTCTTCGCAACCACGCAGATTCGGAGAAGGAGAAGCCAAGAAGTCATGGGATGCCACACTTTGTGATGATAGGTGATATCCTTAACGTCCGCAGCAGAGTTTTACAGAACATTAAAAGTTTTCACTTAAACGTGTCTCTTAGTGACAGATTTGTCGGCCCCGATAGTCCTTGTAATGTGAGGATTACTGTACTGAGAAAGGATATGCAAGATAACGTTGCTATGGATAGAACGCAGAACTGTTTCTTTCCTTGGGGAACAAAAGGCCCGTATGACGTACTGAACAGGACGCTGTTGGCGTTTGGCTGGCATCCGTGCACCAAACGAAACTCTCCTGCTCCAATTTTCAGGAAGGAAACTTCTTACAAACCGTGTTTCCATGTGGATGAAGCTCACATGCAAAACCTTGTTTTGCAAAATCTTCTGGTGAATTGCAGAAGGTGTGATGACTCTCTCCCCCCCCCCCCCCATGCTTCCCCAGATACCTCTCCAGATGTCAGCTCGGAGGAGGATAAGCCAGTTCCGGACACCTGAGGAAGGGAGTTAGCGGCTCCAAGCAGATGCCTGAGAGGGATTTGGCTGACCTCAGGTGGGGAAAGCTCACAGCTGCAGCTGGTCAGCGACGAGGAAGAGGAACTGCCTTCTGTACCTGATCCAAGGGCAGAGAATAGGCAGGAGCAGAGATTGTCAGCCAGATTACTCCCGAGGAGGCAGCCATCGGAGAGGGGTTTAACTCAAGCCCAACTGTAGCACAACAGCCTGGAGGCTTCAGGTGGGGAAAGAATGCAGCTGCAGTGATGAGGGAAGAGGAACTGCCTTCTGTACCTGATCCAAGATCAACTTAGGGCAGAGAATAGGTCAGCCAGACTACTTGCGAGGAGAAAGCCTGGCCCTTCTTCATGGGGCTGCACCAGAAGTTGGCTATTCAGCACAGCCGACAGACAGAGGGGATGCTGGGACCAACGTGTTTCATTTCCTAGCTGTGTGTTTTCTGGTCGTTGTGATTCTTGGCCTCGCTTTGGATTGACCCCGTGCCTTGACTTGGATCGTGCCTTGTGAACTTTTCTTGCCTTGTGAACCCTCTTGTGTTGTGGGTTTAATTTTGCCTGGTGGGGTTTATTTTGATTGGGAAACTTTCAAGTGTCTTGTGTACTCGTTGACCATCGCTCTGTTGGTTCTGCTGGTGGCTGGACTTAACTGGACAGTTCTGGGGGTTTGGTGGAGGGAGTTGTGGGGTAATATTAATAAGATCACTAAACCAGAGTTATGTGTGTGTGTGTGTGAGAGAGAGAGAGAGAGACCAAGTTCTACTCCATCCTTAGGCACTGAAGTCAGCCTGACAAATAGGATCAGTTTCTCAGTTTCTCTCAGCCCAAAAGCCAGAGTGATACAGTGATGAAAGTGTGTCTGTGTAATGCACACCCCCAAAAGTCTAAAAGACACAAGTGTTATCACTACATATTAATCTGCATGTATATGTAAATGAAATAATCCAGCAGCCTTATTCTCTGTCAGTATCTCTTTGTATATATATAAAAAAGGTGTGGCTTTCCCCAAAGATAATATATGTGTTATCAATAGTAGCAACCATAAGCGATATTTGGTCTCAAATGTAGCCATTATATTTATCCCTATAAAATTTGTAACTTAGCACACAATCTTTGTCATTGATTAAGAGGTAAACCACTATTACTTCTTTCATAGCTAATGCAGAATTTGCCTCCAAGCAACCTGATTTATATGCTAATATAGCATTCCTCCACTAATATGCTGAATATAAGAAAGTTTGTAGAAAACAGCAATGAGAGGGGGAAAAATCATATTTTTTTTTAGAATAATCTTATGCACATGGAATTTTTTAAAAAACAATTTTGTATTTTGGAACCTTCTCTCATATAGGAATAGCATTTCAATCTGTACTGTTGGTTTAACTGGAAATAATTCCTATTGAACGGAGTAAACATTGTTTTTTTTTATTAGTGCTACACAATATTGCCTTGGTTAAAAATAAAAATAAAAATAAAAATGGCACTTAATTAAAAAAAGACAAATATAAACAACCAGGGATATATCACAGAACAGTACTGACGAGCAGCATTAACATTGGTGATTCGTATATTTAGATTTGGCATGTTTTTTTTATGCCGGATGCTCTTCCTAATGCAACCCACTTTGTTTATCCGGGCTTGGGACTGGCACAGAAGTCACTGGCTTGCAACCCCTGTGAGGAAGGCCAAAGAGGAGATATAGGGATGTGCTAAAAGAGGACATGAAGTCAATTAGGGCGAGAGTAGAGGATGCCGAGGATGGAGTTAGGTGGAAACAGATGATTCACTGTGGCAACCCCTAACAGAAACAGCTGAAAGAAGAAGAGTACCGATGAGCAGCACAATCTAAATACATTAAGCCCAACTTTAAATCTATATACGAGGGTTATCCACAAAATAGATTATGTTTTGCGATAGGAAAGAAAAACAAAGTGTAGGGAAAAAATATTATATACACTTGAAAGTGACACTTAAATACTACTTTTCAACATATTCACTGAACAAATTGAGGCAC
>JAEANM010014722.1:0-13881 GCA_017656035.1 Myanophis thanlyinensis
GCTCTCCCCACAGCGCACGCGTGCGCCAATCCTCCCATCATCGTGTCCTCCCCCCCGCCTCGGGGAAAGCACGGCTCATCGCCGCCAAGCAGGCGCCGCCAGTCTCTTGCCAGGCAGAGCCCTCGCTTCCCCCCGTTTCACCTTCTCTTTCTCCCGCACAGACCTACGAAAAAGAGTGAACACCGGACATTGCCAGCCCTGCTGTCGGAGCCGCGGCAAAGCTTCAAAAGAGCCGCATGCAGCTCCGGAGCCGCGAGTTGCCGACCCCCGTCTTAGGAGACTTCCAAATCATGCATTAACTAGAAGGAATTGAAAGAATAGGAAAGCTACTTTATTCCTGAGGTATAACATATTAGAAATAGTCTTGGTTCACAGGGTGAATACTTGCCAAGTGGAAGATGACTGCTTTTCATGTTGTTGTTCCTACCTTAAAAGGTCTGTCCTATTATTCTGCCATAAAGACCAGGTCTCATAGTTCATGAGTGGAGAGCCTTCAGCCATAAGACCACATGCAGCCTTCAGTTTTATTTCAGCATCTTTCAGCCAATATCAAATGTCTGAAATGAACATAGCGAACGGTCTTGATCATGGTGACCTCAATGGGTAGTTGGTACCCTGTTGTTTGGGGCTAACTTAAGGATGAGTAAACATGAACAATGTGTCCATTCTCTATTGGCCCACAGTATTTAGTTTCTTCTAATTGTACTCCAAAAGGGTATCTGAAGCCTTAGGAAATGAGATTTTTTTCAAAAGTAGTAAGTGGAAATCTTATCATGCTGGGTTACTATTGGCAGATGAGCCTGCAAGAAAACTGCTACAAAATGAGAGAAAAGAAGCAGGCGCAAGAACTAAAATCAGAGCCCAAATCAGAGCCCCGGGAGAAAATCCGTTTACTGAACGTGCTCGTTCATCCAGGACTCGGAGATGTGGGACGGATTGACTGAGTGCCCCCCCCCTCAACGGTGGCGTGCGCCGTTGCCTTTCCATTCCCCCCAGTTTCGCAACCTCAATTTTCTTTACTTTTCAACACGGTTACAAAGCCAACAAAAGCCAGCGAAGGCGTCTTCAGCTCCCGACGTTGGTGAAGTAATCGAGTTTTCGTTTCAGCAGAAGAGAAGCTCCGTCGGTTCCCCGTTCCTCCTGGTATCTTCGATAAGAAGGCCGTTTCCTGTTATGTGCTCGGGACCTTGGCGTTCAAGGCTGCGACGGCAAGTCCCTTTCCTGGCGGTAATTGCTCCGGAAAAGGCCAGCGGAGGCGCGGGGGGGGGGGGGAGGCGAGCGGCAACGTTTCTGTGGAGCGAGAGCGGGGCGAGGCAGGGAGCCGGTCTCTGGCCTCGGCGACTGCTTCGCTATTCCGAGCCAGAGCTGGCTTTCGTCCCTCGCGCGGACGCTTCCCCCGGCCGGCGGCTTTTCATAAAGGCGCCGAAGACTTGCGAAGGTGCAGGGCGTTCCTGGCGGGCCGGAGAGCCGCTGGGGGGAGTCTCCCGCTGGTGCGCACCTCTCCAGCCTCTCTCTTTCCTGCCCGCCCAAAAGGCGGGGACAGGCGGCCAGAAAGAGCCTGAGCCCAGCCGAGACGGGGTAGTTTGCTGCTGAGAGCGAAGGCTCGGGGTCGGAAGGATTCCTCTGCGCGAGGAAAGAAAGCGCGGGCGACCATGCCTGGCAGCGATACCGCCTTAGCTGTGGAGAGGACTTACTCCGACCCGGAGCGGCACCCTCGCTTCAAGACCCGGGTAACTGCGCTTCCCCTCCGCTGCCTAGTCTGCCCCAGCTCCTATTCCCTTAGAGGCAGCCGGGAACAACTCCCTACATTCCTCCTCCTTCGTTTTATTCAAATTCAGGACAACGTCGCCCGCCGAGGTTGCCTTAATCCCGATATCGAGCGCGCTTCCTTCTGGGACCGACCTGCCTGCCTTCGGTTCTGCTCTGTGGCCTCCGAGTTGCTAGGCTTGCCGTCTGTCAGCGTCCAAAAGCGGCTCCGGTCGGCCATGTGGGGGTGATTCTGGGGGTGCTTCGCGGGTCGCGTGTCAGTTCGACTTTGCGGGCGAGCGGCTGCGCGGGATCCTGGCCATCGGCATTGCGCCGCTGTTGTTGCCTCCTAGCTCGGTGCCTTTTGGACATTACAGGCTCTCACTTTGCTGGTCCGCTGTAAAAAAAAGCTAAAAATAAATCGGAGAACCTCTGGAAACTTATTTCCTTGCCTTTAAGGTTTCTGTTTCAGGGTCCTGCAGGTGCCGAAGTGGTCAAAGTATCCTGAAAATTAACTCCCTGAGTTTCACTGCTCCTCGCCACTTTAGTTTCCTGCGTCTGGCTATGAATCTGCATTCTGCGGGCATTTTGTAATGGGCTTTAGTCAGAGAAGAATAATTTGTGATACTTAACTTCAGAAATTGTAAGCTACTTGAATTGTAATAGGGTGAGAGAGAATTTATAAAATAAAAGTCAATTGATTTCATTTCAATTATTTAATTATTTAATTTTATGTATTTATTTTTATTATTATTATTTGTTTTGTGCCAAGCAAGCACGTTTTTCAGTGTCTCACTTTTCTTTGGAAAACATAAGGTCCAGTATGGCTTTCCACTGAAAACCCCTGCTTTAGCTGACAGTGTAGGACAGTTTCAAACACTGAAGTATCTGACTGGTACTCATGGAATGCAGGGTCAGAATGGATGTGATCTATGTGATTGAAATGTGTCAGCTTAATTTAGATTTGATCAGACTAGTGGCATCTTGGGTGGGTTGGGGGGGGGTTAACCTTCTCCAGTGCCATTTTTGAGAGCTAATTTGTTTTTGCAAACAAACTTCTCTGGGAATATTTTAGAATAAGAAAATGGGATGAAGAAGTGCTTAAACCTGCCTTTCTTAATGATATTGTCATAATAAATACTGGGAAGTATTACCAGGGCTTATTGAAAGTAAAGATGAGGAATCCAGCAATGCCATTCCCACTACACAGTCACTGACAGTGATTTTTGCAGCCACATGCTGTCTCTCAGAGAGCATTATGTGCAGTGATTTTTCCATGATTATCACAAGATAGTAGTGAAATAAACATTCCTAAAACCAGTAATAAAAATGCAAGATGCTGCTCTCCAAATATGTTAGCCTGTAAGCCTATTGCTCAGCTGAAATACTATTGACCTATCCTTGAATTAGCAGAAAATCAAATGGGCATGAAATTTGTTTTCCACAGTACCAATCCCTTTCCTGCTTCTGTTTCATGTCTGACTTCCCTTCAGGGTGTGGGATGACATAGAGTAACAGATTTGATTCAGCCTGAAGTTATGCTTGGACAGTGATGGAATAAGAGGAAAGATGTTATTTCAACACCATAACAGGTCAGGACAACTTAAAGCTATCTTGCCCATGGGCTGGCCCTAAGGTAAAGGAAACATCTTAGGGATATGGTAGAAATTTAGTAAAATTGTTGAAATATCCCACTTCTTAGAAGTATCCATTGAAAACAGCTGCCCACCCCTGCTTTCAGCTGACAGCGTACAACAAATTCATATCTGAAGTATCTGGCTGGTACTGACAAGAATGCAGGACCAGTCAGAATCCTGCTTATTATATGCATGCTAATTAAAACCATATTGTTTGAGCATGCTTGTTGAAGTGCTTTGGTTTTGAGTTGTTTCTGGGGCTTATTATATCATATGTTCCACTTGTTCTTGTTTCTCTGTATAGTATTGTATACTTTAATTTGTTCTTATCAGCCCAGAATCTGCTAGAATTGGGATGAGATACAATTACTGAAAATAAATTCAAAACAAATAGGTAATGTAAACATTACATGGAAGTAGTAGGAACCTATAACAGGCTTAGAGAACAACTATGGAAGACTAGAGGAAGAGCCAAAGCCTACACAATGGTCTGATAAGAGAAATCTTAATCCAAAGGAAGGATGGAAGAGGAGAAAGTATCTCAAAAAGTGAAGTCAGGGAAGAGGGGAAAGTACTTTAAGACTTGCAAGATTCTGTTACTGTAACTTTGCAATAAAACTAGTATTAGTAGTCAAGGTTCTGATTTCCTGTCTTGAAAGGCTGGCACAATCCAAGTTTTGCTTTGCTGCCAAGTGCCTATATTTCATGTTCCCTATCTGCAGATTTGCTTTAATGGGTCCCGATCCCTCTGATGTGGCAAGCAGATCCCCAAAGTGAAAATCCTCCTGTGTGGATAAAAGGGAAGTCTTGCTTATGATGGATATCACACAGAGATTTAAAGAGAACATTAATAGAATACCTGTTTTTCAGTAGGCATTGCTTTATTAATTAATTGATTACATGCTGTAAGTTTTTAATGACCAGATAGATTTTTTAAAGTAAAAATCTGTCACATGTCTTCCAACAGGCCACTCATTGCCAATGTAGCTGACTTCATCCATCTTATGCTGGTCCTCCTCCCTTCCCCTCCCCTCCTCCAGAAATTTGAGAGTTTGGAGAAAAACTTGGACTAAAATTATATTAGGCTAGCATTTGCTTCGCCACTAACAGAAAATGGAGCAAAGGCTTGATAACTGAAAGAAATCTACTCAATATGTAAAACTATCTCTGTTTAATAAAAAGAAAACAACTTGTTTATTTGCATAAATATTTTGCCTAATCTATGGCTTTAGAAAAAACAACTCTTTTTCTAAAATGAGGCTACTGCTTCAAAATAGATGAATTGCACAGCTTGAAATGTTGCTTCGATTACTTATCTTTGTTGGGAAAGGAAAGAATCTTCCTCTTCTGAAATGTTAATATCTCCTTTTGGGACTTCCAATTCATTCATATGCATTGCATGGATAAGCAAATATTTCCTTATAATTAAATATTTAAAATAAACTCATTTGCATTCCTTTGATATTGGCACATTACCTTAATAGCATCTCTATTCCCTATGTAGTAATAGAGACAATTAAATTATTCTGTAATGAAATTGATATTTATTTTTCTTAACTTTACCTAGGAAATGTATAGATTATGTTGGTGGGAGGTGTTTAATATTTCTACTACTTTCATAGTTCCTGAGATTCTGTGCAAGGATATTTTCCATAGTGGAGAGGAAAGGTGTTTTTTAAAAAAAGTGGATAAAATGGGTATCCTTCTTGCCAGCTTTGTATTTATGAGATGCCCTATCATACTATTAATTTATATAAATGGAATTTCCATGTACCAAGATTTTGGCACAGAGAATATTATGTTCATGCTTTTTTTAAAAATGAAGGAGATGACAGTCCTAATCTTACTTTCCAGAGTAACACTGTTTTTGTTTAGAAAAAAGGGTTATGGAAATGAATAGGCAAGGCACATAAGAAACCTGCTAGCACAGATATGTAATCCAAAGAATTAGAAAATAAATATCTCCCAGATGGGGTAATGGAAGAATTCAAATGTTATTAACATTGTTACCAGATTGACAGATGAATATATAGTTTCAATCTATCCATAACCACTGTTGTCAAAATACATATTGCAGCTGTTCCTTTTTCTTGAAAAAATATCTCTTTTTAAGAGACAGCCAAGAAAGTCATATTATGTATTGCTGATATCATTTATAAGCTCTATTTATTATTTATCTATTATGTCACGTAGTATTGCAGGTTTGTTAGAAACTTCTTCATTTTGAAACAAGTTTCTGTTTTATCTTGTTTTGATATGCACTTGTTGTTGAATCATTTATGGTTCCAATGAACTAAATTTTAAAATATTCACTTCATTAGTGCTTTAAAATTAATTTGTTCTAATTTAGTAAAATATTAATTGTAGTACATAGATTAAATAAAAACCCTTCTTCTTTACATTACCCTAACCCCATGCACAATGTTCCTCTTGTCCTCTACCATCTCCCAGAGTCCATTTAAGCTCATGCCAAATGCTTCAGTGACTCCATCAGCCACCTCATTCTCTGCCGTCCCCTTCTTTTTTTGCCCTCAATCGTTCCCAGCATTAGGTTCTTTGCCAGTGAGTCCTTCCTTCTCATTAGGTGGCCAAAGTATTTGAGTTTCATCTTCAGGATCTGGCCTTCTAAAGAGCAGTCAGGGTTGATCTCCTCTAGGACTGACTGGTTTGATCGCCTTGCAGTCCAAAGGACTCGCAAGAGTCTTCTCCAGCACCATAGTTCAAAGGCCTCAATTCTTTGGCGCTCAGCCTTCCTTATGGTCCAACTTTCACAGCCATACATTGCAACTGGGAAAACTGTAGCCTTGACTATTTGCACTTTTGTTGGTAGGGTGATGTCTCTGCTTTTTAGTATGCTGTCTAGCTTTGCCATAGCTTTCCTTCCCAGGAGCAAGCATCTTTTAATTTCTTGGCTGTATCAATTGCAGTGATCTTGGAGCCCAGGAAAATAAAATCTGTCATTACCTCCATTTCTTCCCCATCTATTTACCAGGAATTGAGAGAGCCGGGTACCATGATCTTAGTTTTCTTAATGTTGAGTTTCAGATCAACTTTTGTTCGTAAGTTGGCTTGCAAACTTATTGCCTTTTAAAAGGGTCCACCATGTTTGTGAGCAATCCCATAGTCTCCCAGCACCCAAACCCCTATGCCTAAACCCCTTGAAAATAGCTGTCCAGCACAAGGAACAGCCAACCGGAGCACATATACAAATATACATATACATATAATCATCTGTCCCACATTCAGAATTATACTCATCCTTTACTAACTCAATATTTCATCACACATTATTAAACCAAACATTTTTGGCTTTTCTTAGACTTTTTTTCTATCTTCAACTCCTTTTTATGCTTTTTTTGACAGTTTGTAGATAGGTACTATTGGGAAATGTAGAAATAGCTGACAGACATTTCTGAAATGGTATGCAGGAAATGAAGGAACTCTATTTGTACTCTTGTCGTAGTTGCTGTCTCTATGCAAAATGATCAGATGTGATGCCAGCTGGCATGATGCCTGTATACTCTGGAGGTTATTGGGTTTAATCCTTAGAGTAGACTTTGATTTATTTCTCAATATTAATGTTTACACAAAAGTCATCCTGGCATATTTAGATATCCAGTTTCAAGATTATAACATAAAAGTAAGCAAGTGGTGCCAGTTCATGAACTAACAAGTTGTGCATCAATATTGGAGCTTTTTCATTTCTACATTCCAGCCCCAACTTTTTTGCTCTGCCAGCTATTCTGATGGATGTGGGTATGTCCAGAAACCCTTACCCCAAGTAGCTACCCTGAGCCTCAGAGCAACTGCATAAAGCAAATCCAAAAGAGAAAAAGAAAGTGATGTGGTAAAAATAGTGACATATAAGAATGTTCGCCAGGCTTGTTTTAGTCTCTGGCATATCATTATCATCAGAATATTCCTAGGCGACTGTGCCTGTTGACCAAATAGGGCCGACCAAACTTTTGTTTTAGATAAAACATTTGTGGTTCTAATGATGCATTAATTGTTCTTTCCTCAGCTGCTATCCTATCCTGGGATTCATATGTGGATAAAACATAGTTTTCTTCCCAGAATTTCTGTCACAAAGCACTCTGGCATTTTCTCACCATACATCCCAAAGTATGCCCTGGAAAGTTTCTTTACTGCCGTGTCCTCATGCTATTGCCTTGATTTCATCTTGAACCCATAGCTGAGACAGTAAAGTCATTCTTAGTTGTTTTAGCATTAAAATAGGATTTTTACTCTTTAAAAGGCAAAAGAACCACAGATGGATAGAAGGGGCATTGTATACTTACGTGATACGCTCCTTCTCGTTGAGTGAAGAGACAATCCAATGATTGGGAAATCACCTGTCATTCACAGATCCACGTGACTGAGTTAAAAAGATAAAAGAGACCAGGCCCGCCCTCCTGACCCAGTTTCTACGAAGTCGTAGGTAGTGAAGTCTCCCCTTATCGCTCGTATGTATTACTTGCCTCTGTGCTGGAGCAAAACTTAAAACACATTAATTGAACCAATAACTTCCTTTATTTCAAGTACAAACACGAGAACCAGAACAAATAACAAATAACACGGTGTCAAACTAACAAAATGCAGGGCCAGAATTGCAAAACCTCATTAACTGGAGGGCCGGATTGTCTCTTCATTCAACGAGGAGGAGCGTATCACATAAGTATACAATGCCCCTTCTCCGTTGATTGTGAAGAGACAATCCAATGATTGGACTTATCAAAGTCACTATACTGAAGGGCAGGAAACCTCTTATTCTGGCGTGAGTACCGTTTGAAGAACTCATCTGCCAAAAGTGGTGTCTGCTGCCGCGTAAATATCCAATTTGTAATGCTTAATAAATGCGGATGGGGTTGACCAAGTGGCTGCCCGACATATCTGTTCAATGGGTGCTTGAGACGCCCAGGCCGCTGATGTGGCCGCGCTCTGCGTTGAGTGTGCTGTAATGCCTGAAGGTAACAGGAGCCCCTGTGCTTCATAGGCATAGGCTATAGTATCCCTAAGCCACCGCCCGATAATAGTGGGCGAAGCTTTCTGTCCTAATTTCTTGTGGTGAAACTGCACAAATAAGGCCTCTGAGTGTCTCACCGATTGGGTGTTCTCAATGTAAAACTTCAAGGCCCTACGGACATCTAAGGTCTGCCAGCGATCCTCTAGGGAGTGGCCCGGATTTGGGCAGAAATTTGGGAGTATGACCTCCTGACCTCTATGGAAAGTGGAATTAATTTTAGGCAAGAAAGTGGGGTCTAGTCGTAAGACGACTCTGTCCGCATGAAAGACACATAAGTCGCTTCTGACTGACAGCGCGGAGATCTCAGAGATACGCCTGGCTGTTGTTATTGCCACTAGAAATGCTGTCTTCCAAGACAGTAATCTCAACGATGCCGAATTTAGGGGCTCAAAGGGATTTTGAGTGAGAGCCGCTAACACTTTAGAAAGCTCCCACGTAGGACAGCGATGTAATAATTGGGGGACTCAGGTTAGACACCCCCCGCAAGAACCTTGTCACAACCGGGTGTCTGGAGAGCGGTATGCCTGAAGTGTAGTCTACAGCTGAGGCGATGGCCGCTATCTGCCTACACAATGTGTTGGGTTTAAGGCCCTTGTCCAACCCGTCCTGCAGGAACTCAAGTATCTGAGCTATGGAAGGTGTAGTCGGATTCAGAGAATGCGTACTGCACCAGGCACTGAAAGCCCTCCAAGTCGTTTGTAGTTGTAGAAGGCCTGCGGGAAGCCTGAATGGTAGATATTACCCTATTAGAGACTTGGAAGTCGCCTAGGGCCAGGCGCTCAGTTTCCAGGTGGCTAGGTTGAGCCAGTCCGGATCTGGATGCAGTACCGCCCCCTGATACAGTGGCGGAGGTGACAGTGATAGCGTCCAAGGCGACTCTACTGAGAGATTGAGTAGTTCTGGAAACCATGATCTCTTTGGCCAATATGGGGCAATTAGAACTATTTGAGCTCGCTGTTCCCGGACCTTCCTGATGACCCTGGGGAGGAGGGGAAGGGGAGTGAAGGCATACAGAAGACCCCGCAGCCAAGGAGAGCGAAGAGCATCTACTGCTTCTGCCCCCTGGGTCGGAAACTGTGCAAAGAACCTGTCCAGCTTGGAGTTGTGTTGGTTGGCAAATAGGTCTGCTACCAGATTGCCAAACTTGCGCTGAATTTGTCGAAACGTGTGTGGGTGTAATTCCCACTCGGCGTGATCTAGAACCACTCTGCTGAGCCAGTCCGCACGAACATTGTCTACGCCCGATATGTGCTGCGCCGTCAGAGACAGGAGATGTTTTTCTGCCCATGTGATCAAGCGACGCGCCTCCATCATCATCCAATGAGACCTGGTTCCGCCCTGGCGGTTGATATGTGCCTTGGCGGCAATGTTGTCTGTCAGAACTAGCACATGGCATCTGCCGACAATCGTCTGGAAGTGTATGAGAGCCACGCGAACTGCCCTCAGCTCTAACCAATTGATACTGTGTGCTAGTTCTGACCGAGACCATTGTCCCTGGGCAACATGTTGATTTAGGTGGGCTCCCAAGCCATGGAGACTGGCGTCCGTAGTAATTACCGCCCTGGTCGGCTCCCAGAAGGAGCAACCCTTGTTGATTTTCGATGATCTCCACCAGTGGAGGGAGCGGGACACTGCCATCGGGGTCCGCACTCTGCGGGAGGACGAGCTGTTTCCGCTGCGTTGATGAGGAAGCAGGAACCATTGTAACGGCCGAGAGTGGAGTCGAGCCCACGGCACGATATTGAAGCATGACACCATTTTGCCGAGCAGTTGGGAGAGCTGGTGCAGGGAGGTCCTTGGCTGTTGAAGGATCTGACATGTCAGAGATGATAGACTGTCCTTTCTGTCGTCGGACAGAAAAACTCGACCCTGTTGAGTATTGATTATCGCTCCCAAGTGCTGCAAGCAAGTGGTGGGCTGGAGATGGCTCTTCTCCATATTGATGGAGAACCCGTGGTCCCTCAGTGTCCTTATGGTTATCTGCAGGTCCCTGTGAGCCGCTTGGAGAGACTGTGATTGGACGAGGATGTCATCCAGATACGCGTGTAGTCGAACTGGGATCAGGTGTAGATGCGCCATGAGGGCAGCCAGAATCTTTGTGAAGACTCGTGGGGCTGAAGAGAGACCGAATGGGAGTGTCTGATATTGGAAATGTAGCCCCAAGTAGGCAAACCGGAGAAACCGTTGATAGGCTGGGTGGATCGGCACGTGAAGGTACGCCTCTGTCAGATCCAGCGAGGAGAGAAAATCTCCCTGATGGAGAAGTGATAAGATGCTCTGTAGCGAGTGCATCTTGAATCTGCGGTACCGGATGTAATAGTTGAGTTGTTTTAAATCCAGGATGGCTCTCCATCCGCCCGAGGGCTTGGGTATCACAAAAAGCATCGAATAGAAGCCCTTGCCCTGAAACTCCTCCGGTACCGATATGATGGCGCCTATCGCAATGAGATGGTCTATGGCATCGCGCATGAGAGCCCTCTGCTGGGGATCTTTGGAAGGCCTGCACTGGATGAATCTGGTTGGAGGATCCTCCTCCAACTCTACCACGAGTCCGTGCCATATTGTCTGCCTGACCCAGACATCTGGCGTGGTGGCGTCCCATTGGTCGGCGAAATATTGCAGGCACCCACCAATGGGATGGCGGGATCCAGAGTCACTTAGAGCGTCTGTATTGACGTCCTCTGGTGCTGCGTAAGGGCTTCTTGTTATAAGCTGTCTGTCTGCCTCGAAAGGGGCGTTGTTGGTTTTGCTGACGGTCTTGCCGGTATGTGTAGTCTTGACGGTAAGTGGAATCTTGTCGGTAAGCGGGAAATCTTTGGTTGCTGCCTGGCGGTTCATCGTAGGTGCGGAAATTCTGCCTCCGAAAGGAAGAAGTCTTCTTACGGTCCAAAGCCCTGTAACCCGAGGTCATCTTCTTCTTGCCGTCTTTAGTTTCAGACAGAACTGGTGCCAGAGAGTTTCCGAAGAGCTGAGTGCCCTGAAAGGCCGATGATGCTAGCTTCCATTTTTGTTTTTGGTCAGCCTGCCAATTTTTTAGCCATAGAAGCCGTCTTGCCACCATGGATGATCCGATTGCCCACGCTGCAAACTTTGCCACATGTAGGGTTGCGTCTGCCGAGAATTCAACTGCGGCCATAATCTTGTTAACATCCTGATGGAGTCTCACATCTTCCGTGGTAAGATGTGCCTGGAGCTGACGGAGCCAGAGTAACGTGGCACGATTGAAGAAAGAAGCAGAAGACGCTGCTTTTAAGGCCCAGGCTGCTGACTGGTGGCCCCGGCGAAGCACCCGTTCAGAACACTTCTCCTCTGATCGTAGTGCATCAACTGGATCGGTCACTATGGTGCTGTTGGTCGTTAATGCCACCACTGGCTCGTCCACCGCAGGTGGATCCAGTGTTGAGGCAAAGGCCGCTGGTAAGTTATAGAACCTCTTTTCTGAGTTTAAAGGAGGTTTGTCTGCTGCCGGGACTTCCCACTGCTTGCTCACCAGGTCTGTGATCAGCAGTGGGGCAGGCACCTCTTCAAGTGTTGTAGTTTGCTGTGCCAGGAGGAGTTGCGCTGTCTCCTTAAGAGATGGCTGCTCCTGATCGGTGGTTGGGTCAGTCTTGTCAGATAGAAAGGTGATGGCCTTAGCCTTGTTCAGAAGAGTCTTGAATAAGGCTGGGCGAAAGAGGCCTGAAGAAGTCTGGAGCTCTGAGTAGTCTTCGCCATCGTCAGATAAGAGGTGATCCTCCTCTCCCGAGTGGATTGACTCGCTGTCAGAGACAGAGGGGGAGTGGTTCGCATCTCTGTCCCGGTGTGCTGGAGGAAGTGGCCGCTGGTGTCGTGAACCTGTTCCACTAATTGCAGCTCTGCTTGGGATGGCACTTTGCTGCTGCAAAAGAGCTGCGGAAATGAGGTCCTTCATCTGACTCATCAGCAAGGCCTGCATTGCTGCCAACGAAGAGGAGAGTTCAGTCGAAGGAACTGAAGTTGTAGGAATTGTCATGGAGGGTGGAACCCCCTGGACCTCCGTTGACTGGGGCTCTAGCAGTTCCTGAGACGCTGCCTGTTCTGGTTCTGCTTGCGTTTCTGGCGATGGAGAGGGTGACAGAGTTGATAGGGTGCGCCCTCCAGCCAGAGGTGACAGTGGCCTGGAGACAGGCTCAGGTTGTGCCGAAGCAGTGTTACTGTTCTTGGAGCCTGCCCATTGTTTGTCCAGCGCCTTCTGGTGTCAAAGTGCATCCTTGTCCCTGGATGAGGAGATCCTGGGCACCTTCTTGCTCCTGGACTCAACTGGAGCAATATGCTTCCTCTTCCTGGTGCACTTGCGACCAGGCTGCGGAGATAGGGCCCTTGTAGGATCCTGGCTATTGGTGTTCATTTTCCTAGATGACAAAGTAAAGAAAGGCGAAATTATAAACTCCTGAATTGGTAGGGATGTATTTGAGAGAAGATCAAGCCTCTGGGCAAAATTCTTGGAGGCTTGTGCTGCAGAAGGCCAGACAGTGACTCAGAAGGAAATTGCACTTTTGAAACTAGGCCTTTGAAGAAGCAGACAAAATGGCAGATCCTTGCAGCACCATACTGATAGCATTCAAAATGGCGGCCGTCACAAGATGGCCTTGCCATAAGGCAGCTCTAGGAGAGCGTTCTCCTGGATGCGTGCAGCTCTCAGCCTCGGTCGGGCCATGAGCAAAGCCGTGGGAGTCGCAGCTCGGTAGGGCTGCGGTTCCAATCCCTTTCCCTGGCCGCTGTGATGAGGAGAAGTAATTTCGCGTTTAAACTGCCCTCAGAAAGCAGCTCCAAAATGCTGGGCAGGACAGCCTCCGCCGCTGAGGCTCGGCCGCGCTTATCATGGTAAATAATATACACTCTCCTACAATGTGTTCCCTTGGAGGGGAGGGTGATTGGCAGGCAAAACTGTCTCAATCTTAAAAAAGGTTTGCTCTCGCAGTGGCGCGAGTGAGAAGCAGCGGAACCGAAATCGGTGGTGAAAAGCCGAACGGCATTTTGATCTCCGCCTCTGTATTGGCAACAATCTCCTGACTGTGCCTGAGCCATTCCAGTTGTCTGCAGCAAGGTCCGATTCACTATCACGTGGAACGATCCCCAGCGATCGTTTCCCCACCGCCGTCCGAGTTGTCTGCATCGTTCACGCTGGCGTCAGCCACGCTAATTAAAAAACACTCGGTCGGCTGGAACGGCCGTGCTCGGCCTAACTCCGACTAGGCCGAGGGGCTATTTAGAGCTGCTC
The DNA here is from genome assembly GCA_017656035.1 of Myanophis thanlyinensis. Classification (NCBI taxonomy): domain Eukaryota; kingdom Metazoa; phylum Chordata; class Lepidosauria; order Squamata; family Homalopsidae; genus Myanophis; species Myanophis thanlyinensis. The sequence continues at coordinate 13,646 of JAEANM010014722.1, forward strand.
CTGTAGGATTACCAGCCCAGTTGTTGCTGCCCGCATCACGTGCGTTTGAAAGGAAATCTTTTCACCCTGTTGGCCTTTCAAATCTGAAGAGAAAATCCTTAACTATTTGTCTTTCTGAACTTGGGTAAAATAGAAAACTTACAGTAATTGAGAATCTTTCCTGTTTTTGGTTGTGGAGAGACAATTATCTTCTCAGATCTGCGATGACTGAGTAGTAAACTGGGTCAGGAGGGCGG
>JAEANM010014723.1:0-13881 GCA_017656035.1 Myanophis thanlyinensis
CTTAACTTACCTGCGGTTGCGTAAGCATTTCACTGCATATTGTACCATGTATGACTGTGTATGTGACCAATAAATTTAAAATTGAAATTGAATGGGCACACATGATGAGTTCCTCAGATAGAAGGAGAAAACTTAATCCAAAATATATAACATTTATTCAGCTTTTTCCCACAGTCATTTTTCTAAAATTATGCCCACATTGGGATAGAATTATTAGATTTAAATTTAAGGTCTATATTGATAGATTGTAACAAAGCTGGTCATTGTTGGTCATTGTTGCATGATGAATTATTTTGTTGTTTCATTTTCTTGAAGTAAATATATTTTTTATTCAAGATTTTACTAAAGTAAACTTATTTCTGCTTTCTAATAAATCTGATCTTATTTTTTTTCCTGTGCATGTTCATTAGTAATTGTGCATGCAATTAAACTCAAGCTCATTTAGATACCATCGTCATAATTTACTCTGAAGTATATTGTCTGCTATGTGCCCTATTGATGCAATACAGTATCTTGATTCTCAGGAATCATATCAAGTGAGGACTGAATAATATTGTTAGAGCTTCAACCTGATACTCAAAAACAAAATGGACTAAAGTTAACTAAAGTGCATTTATGACAATTGGAACTTGACAATACTTCACATTTGATGTGGATGCTACTCAAGGCACTCAGTTATGGTTTTAATTAAATCATATTTATATCTCACTGCTTATATTGCACATGCAAAGACACAGCATGAAGCTGATCCACTTCTAATCCAATATTCAATATTAAATGGGACCATTTTCTCACAGTGCTCAACCAGTTGCACAAGGAAGCCTACTAGTTTCAAAACAGAAGGCCTTCACAGGCAGTGATGTTAGCATAAATGCGAATAGCCATTGATTGTTGTGAGTTCTATGAATTGGCCTTTTCTTAGTGGCTGGCCAGATAAGTCTGGGAAGGTCCATGACCATGCAAACAAGAACCTCTGTTGTCACTCTCTTCATTGTGGTATCTACCGTACTTAGCCGAATGGATATTTAATTCTATTAAGCATGAATTTCAATATGTTATATTCATCCAAATCTGTGCTCTGAGTGAGTAATGACCTTCAATTTACAGTAACATCCCTAAACCACATAATTAAAAATACACTTCAATCAACAGTTCTGCCAAAAAAATAATTCAGCAGCAGTCAGGTAATATACATTAAAATATCTTCAGCATATTGATACTATATTCCACACTAATGTATGATGTCATCTGCTGGTTCATGTTTATGTTGAAAAGAAGAGCAACAAAGCATTACGCTCTATAGCACTCCATAAAAAAGAAACCAATCAGTCAATATCTTTTCTCCCTATACCACCTGGAAATATACACAAAGAAAGAATGGAACCACTTTTCCAAAGCATACTCAAATCTATTCACAAATGCGTATGAGGTTCTTACACTTATTTTATTGTGGTACCCAATATATGTTTATGAGTCACCTTTTATTTTTCAACCATTTCTGCAGTGATCTGTATGTCAAGCCTAAAAGGACATTTTGGATTGGGGGCTTTTCTGCTGAATAGTATTAGCCATCACTTTGCATATTGTATTGGGCCTTTTAGCTTTGACACATATTTTTCTTATTTCTGCAAGGCTACTGGCAGTGGAATGGAGGTTGATAGAACCAATTCAGGGCTGTTATCTGGTCTGCATTCTTTTAACATATTTGTCATGGCTGTGAAAACCTGGTAGGGGAAGTCCTGGATGGAATGTCGAAACTCTCTTTGAAGGGGTTGGTGAGAAATTAACATTGATATTTAGTGGGGTAGAACTTTCAGTTTTACTTGGGTGGAGAAAGCCCGGGAATTTTAGATTCAGGATTTCTACAGACCGTACCAGTACAATGTCTTCAATAAAATCTTATTCTATGGACTTTCATTTCTTTGGAATGCTGATTGCATTGTTGATGTTGTGTGGAACCCTGACACTGTATCTGTTCTATTTTATCTATTTTGTTTTGCTCTATTCTGTTCTACTCTACTCTATCCCTTATCAACCCACCATACCCCTTCCCATCCCATCCTTCTATTCTACTCTGTTCATCTTAATCTATTCCATTCTATTCTGTTTCATTCTGCTCCATTCCATTGTCTTCCATTCCATTTCTATATACAATATTGATTATATAACACAATCCATTTAAGAATATATGTAATCTTTAAAAGGGGAAATAAAATTTAAAAAGACAAAAGAAAGGAGAGGAAAAGTAAAACAAAAACAAAAAGAAGCCACAAAGAAAAGAGGGAATTCCCACTCTTCAATTATATTTCAAGAAAAGGCATGATGAGAGAGTGCTTCCCTTTGGGCTTTTCCAGAAGTGGGGCTGTGAGTATCACATGGGGGGAATATTCTGTCTGAGAGATTGCTAAAACATTATCTTTTTCTTGGGAAAATTTACAGAAATTGTCAACCTAATTTTTCTGTCCACAAATTTGATGAAGAATTTCAAAAAATATCTGGGCTGACTCTAGTACACATAGATTACAAACGCCTATGGCTAAGAAACTGATCTTAAGCATTAACATTATTTTCTGGTTAACAGTGACACTGTCTGCTTTCCTATTTGTTAAAAGTATGAGAAAAATATCATTTTATGCTTACTATTTTGCAGGGAAATTTTTGTTTCTGCTGTAACTGGTTTCTTTCTCTGCAGCTACTTATTTGTTTATTATTGTTTTGGTAAGGCTTTACTTCTTTTCTCAGCTGCTCTTGCAGTTCCACACCTGTGCATCAAAAATAAATCAAAGCAGCAATTTTTATGTCATATGGAGGAAACTGTTACAGTTCCAAGACCCTTATTTAGTTAATGTTTGTACTTCAGTTTTGTGTGCTTTACATAACATACCATATGAAACATTTTTTTCATGGAGCACGTTTGTAGAGTTTGGCAGAAATGATTATTAAATCTGCAAGCTACAGTCAAATTTTAAATTGCTTGTTAGATCAGAATATTATTCCACTTAAATCTCATTCTCATATACGGAAACTATAGAAAGCTTTTATGATGATCTGTTTTATTTATTTTTTTGCAACAGAATATCATTTTTAATCCCACATCAAATCCCCACCTAGATTATTTTTTGATATTTTAATATTTAATTGAATAAAGTGATAAATTAAATATAAGTATGGTAATAATAGCTATATTAGATAATAGGGCATGCAATGCCTCAGCAGTTAAAGACATTTGTCATCTGGAAAGCTAACCACTCCATTTTGAGAGTTGAGTGCCACTTGACGGGGTTAGCTGTTTTTATTTCTTGTGCCATCTCCTGCCAATCTAGCAATTCAAAAGCATGCAAATGCAACTAGATAAAAAGGTACTATTTCAGTGACAAGGTAACAGCATTCCACACCTCAGTGTATAATTATGCTGATCACATGACTAGAAAAGTGTTTTCAGCCAATGCCAGCTCCCTTGGCTAAGAAAGAGGGATGAATACTGCCTCAGAGAGTTGGACAGACAGAGGAAATTTTTGCTTTTATCTTTTATCAAAATTACAAGAAAGATTTAATTTATTTTAAGATTTAAAAAATAAATCATTATTAAAAAATTCACTTTTCACAGGATCAAAACAATACATTTGAAAAAAAGTTGTTATATTCTGCAATTATATTGATTTTTGGGACATCATTAAGTCATATATTCATGGTCAGATGCTCATAATTCATGGACAAAAGAACAAACAAATAAATAAATGAAAATATAAGGGAAGAATATTGAAGAATGAAGCGCATATATCCAGGCATCTTATTCCAAATTATTAGATCTTTTGTGAATGCTAAACAGGAAATTTGAAAACACACTGGAAATTTTCATTTTTCAATATTCATTGAGCTATATAAGACAGCTATATTGAGAATAATATGAAAGATTTAAATTAATAGTCTCTGCACTACAACAATCGCAACATCATACCATTTCATTAACGATTCAGTTCCTTCCACTGGATTCATTAAGGATGCGCAGAATAAAATATATAGTGGTTCTAACTCAGTAAATCAACTTTTTAAAACTGTATAATATTGAGCCAAATATAACTGAGGACGAAATTAATCAATTTTCAACGTTAAAAAATATTTTTCTAAACATTATATATGGTTCACTCTTTAGTTACAACTTTAAAATGATAAAATAATTAATGATCTTTTAAAATTAGTCTAAATTACTTTATATATATATCTGCCCTTCCTCCCTCCCTCCCTCCCATCCATCCATCTTTAGTGAAGCGTGCATTTCCTGTGTCAGAAGAGGAGATCACATCTTTCTCTTGTTCTTATTGCCACTTTTTACAGAGCACAATTGAGAGCATTTTAACAAACTGTATCACTGTTTGGGTTGGTGGCAGCAGTGCCTCAGATAGAAAGTCCATATAGAGAGTAGTAAGGACAGCCAAGAAGATTATAGGAAGCTTGTTTCCTGTTATTCAGAATACTCCTTATAAGCGCTATGTGCTTAAAGCTTGAAGCATTCTTAGAGACCCCACATACCTACTTCCTTGTCTCTGTTGCTCCCCTCTGGGAGGAGGTTTCAAACTATCTATAGAAGAACTACTAATTCTGTAACAGCTTTGTTCCTTATGTCATACATTTTGTAAACTTGCGGGATTCTTGTTTTCACTATGTATATGTATACATTCAAACTAAACTGTCATGTTTCCCTGTGTCATATATGTATGTTTATGTGGATATATCTTTTGAGAGCTGAATGCCATGAAATTTCATGTTAATGTATGCTGATTATGTACATTTAAAGTGACAATAAAGTTTTAATTCAATTCAGTTCTATTATTCTAAACCTACATTACTCTAAGATGGGCCATGGAGTAAGAGTCTCTCCTAGTAGAATTGTGATCAGCCTTATCTCTCTTGGGCTATAAGAAAACTCTGGAGATCTGCCTGTTTCATTTTGCACAGGAAGAAGATATGCTTTTTGAAAATTATAATTACAGGTGCATCATATTATTAAAATATTTTATGCTTATATATGTGGGGTATTCTACAGTATATGCTTACATTATTAGATATGTAGAGTCCTGGGACTGGGTGGCATACAAGCAATGTTAAATCAATCAATCAATATCATTTGTATATCAACTGTAGGATATGTGTTTTTATTCATCTGAAATGAGTAAATACCAAACAAAATCACCATGGTTTTATTAGCAGAAAGGCATCTGATTATTTGTTACTAAGAACTAACCCCTGATGCTGGCTCACATCCTATGGTTAGAAAACAACTGAATAGCTTTATCCCGTGAAAGAGAAACTGTCTAGCCAAACCTGTTTGCAAGAAAGATGAGGCCTGGTTGTGCTGTTTTGTTTGGAGAGAGAGAAGCTTTTAGGTAGCCAAAGTCCTTTTCTCATTTGTGTATTTCACTCATCAGTTGCTTCAGTGTGGCCAGATTTCTTTTGTTATGAATAGTTAATTGGCCATCTACAGTATCTCCTGGCATTGGTTGTTTGGAGAGCTAGAAGCTTTCAGTTAGTAAAAGCCTTCTTTTTATTGTGGATTTCATTCATCAGTTGTATCAATATGGCCAAAGAGTTCTTCTGTTATTAATAATTAATAGTCATATATCTCCTGGCATTGGTTGTGACTATAAGGACAGAAAAGCGCACCTGTGGAAAAGTGATAAGTTGTCTTCTGTTTCTGTCTAGCTGCAATGGACTGTGAGAATAACATTGGGAGACAGGAGGAGCTACAGCCTTGACAGTGGTCAGACAAAAGATATCTCCGAAGGAACGTGAGCAGAAAAGCATTTCAGAAAAGACCCTCTCTAGTTTTCTAGAAATTAAAGGCAGGGAATAGCAATAGCATTTATATTTATATACCACTTTATAGGGCTTTACAGCTCTTTCTAAGCAGTTTCGCAGAGTCAGCATATGGTCCCCAACAATTTGGGTCTTCATTTTACCCACTTCGAAAGGATGGAAGTCTGAGTCAACCTTGAGCCTGGTGGGATTTGAACTGGCAGACAGCAGAAATATTGCACTCTAACCACTGCACCACCGAGACTCCTTAAGGGAGAACATGGTTTCAAATTTGTAAGATTCTTACAATAACCTTATTAAAAAGGTTTGTTTTTGCAAAATGATGGAATAGACAATAACAAAGAAAAATGGGATTAAAGATAGCCTACGAGATGACTGAAATTGTGCGAACTATTGTTTTCCACAATTATTCTTACTTATGATTTACTGCCGAATGTCCACATGGAGGTTTCACCAAGCCATGCAAATGCCATTAGTGCAGTTATAGGGACCATGAATTTGCAAAACTAATTGAGGCATTTCATTAAATAGTCAAGGATGTGAAAAGTAAACAAATAGAATTGAACATCTTTGTTACACCATTCAACCAGCTGACGCGCCAGATAACCTATAATACAAAATCATTCAGCTGCAAAGCAATGATGAACTGAAAGCTATGTACAACAACCCACCACTACTTGAGCTCTATAAACATCACATAAGCAATGCTGAATTTCTCACTTTGAGGAGACATGCATTGAAATGTGCATCTGTGTTTGGAACAACTTACTGCTGTGAGCAGTTCTTTTCGAAACTTACTATTGCAATGACTCCACTGTATTCCAGATTGACTGTTGCAAATCTGGAAAATCAGTTGTGAATTGCAATGTCATCAATACCAGCTAACATTGTATGCCTCACCAAAGAGAAGCACTTCCAGCCATCACCTTAGGGGTGAGTTAATTAAATGTTTGACCAAATATAGCAGGCTAATATTTAAGTTGGTAATTTTGTATGGCCTGCGAATGATTATAAATATCCAAATGGCAGAAAAAGAGATTCCCTATCCCTGCCTTAGTGGTACATGACAGCAATGGGCATAAATACACCAAACTTCAAAGGGGTTTCAGGAAGCTGGATACAGCAGGCTATTTCCAGCCTGTATTATTCTAACTGATGTGAAAATGTATTACTGAGAAAATGTCTTTTCTATTTTCAGTTTAATCTAAATTTGTGAGCAAGTTTATATTAGAATACATATTATATGTAAAGGGGTTTCCAAATTTATCACACTTTTACTATCAAACCATTGTAAGCATTAATATTGCCTCAGGTACAGAGGGTAGCTGTTATTATGCAAGTTGGGTATGCATTTCAATGAGAACTGTAATAGTTCTCACTAGTAAACAGCTGCACTGAGCAAGTGAACCTGGGGCTAAAATGAGCCAAAGAATTGGCTTTTCGTTCTGCAGAAAATTCTAGACAACTATAGCAACTTATTACAGCAATATGAACCTGTTGAAGGGTTTACTTAAAAACTTCTAGCTTATGTTTAGTTCCCCACTTCTAAAAGAAATAGAACCCTATCAAAAGTATGTACAGCAACTTACAACAAAGTAAGTAAAATTCTCACACAGATTCTGAGTCAGCAGTTTCATCACAAGGATATAAAGGAGACCAGGTTAAGGAAACTTGGTGGGATGAAACCCACACATGGAACATACAGCTAGAGGGATTTAAAATTATTTTTTTTTTAAAATAGACCAAATAAAGAGAAGGTGGACTTGCACTATGTATAAGAAATGACTACTTATCTAAGAAATAGAGTACAACAATGATGAAAACTGCCTTGAATGCATTTGAGTCATTATAAAAGCAAGAAATGAAATTGTAATAGGTGTATACTATAGGCCACCCAACCAAACAGAGGAAATAGATAAACTTTTTGCTAGACAGTTAACTAAGATATATAGAAAGCACATTACAGTAGTAATGGGGGACTTTGGCTACCCTGACTTCAACTGGGAGACAAACTCTGCACCAAGTGGAAGTTCAAACAATTTCCTCACAAACCTAGCAGACAACTTTGTTTCCCAAAAAGTAGAGGAGGGAACTAGGGAATCCGCCATATTAGACTTAATTTTCAATAACAGAGATGAAATGATAGAAGGTGTTGAAGCTACAGGAACGTTGTGAGGGGGGATGATCATGCAATATTAGAATTCAACATTATGCAAGCACAAGCACTAGAACAAAATCAAATTAAAGTTTTGGACTTTAAGAGAGCTAATTTCAATAAACTTAGAGAGAGCTTGGGAAGGATTCCATGGATGAGTATCATCAAGGGGAAAACTCAAGAAGCTTGGGAAATTTTGAAAAGTGAGATTATAAAAATCTACTCTAGCATAATACCAATGAAGAAGAAAAATAATAGCTCTCAAAAGAAACCCACATGGCTGTACAAAGCACTCTGACAAAATTTATGAAATTTATGAATAAATTGAAAGACAAAAAGGACAAGTATAAAAAGTGGAAAGAGAGGCACATAACTAGGGCAGAATATCAGCAAATAGCCCTAGCCTGCAAAGATGAAGTGAGGAAAGTTAAGGTTCAAAATGGTCTAAGGCTTGTGACAAAATTTTTAAAAAAGCTTCTTTCAACATGTGTAGCAACCTGTTGAATAAGTATATTAGACAGTAGGACCATCACTGGAGATTGGAGAAGCTTTTTTCTGCAAATCTCAATATCTGGGCAATTAATAATGCAAAAGATATTCCTTAGATAACATGATCCTGACTAATATCTGGACTTTGGTGTGCAGCTACCTCATTTATCAATCTTACTCATAACATATAGTAAAAAAAATATTTATTTATTTATTTAAATGTTTTCTTTCTAAAAGGCACCTTTACAAAAGCTTTTCTAAAACAGCTTGTTGCATAGATTTCTGAGCCACAAGAGTTGGACTTGAGTAGACACCATGTGATACTGTATCTGTTACATTATAGAACTTGTCTTCGTTTTAAAATGTATTTCTCTCAAAGTAAAAATTGGAAAGTAGATCTGTTTAGTGACTGTTAGACTATTGAGAAATAAATTATGATCTGTATGCTAATCAAGGAGCTGTAAATCATTCCACTTCATCCTAAAATCTACACAGATCAAATTTCTCTAATCTCAAAGGTGGTGCATTCGTCCATCTAAATCAGTATTGTCTTTACCAACAATCATCAGGTTTTCAGGCAGGAGATTTTCCTTGTCTTATCTGGTTGCTGGCTAGAATTGAATTTTGAATCCTCTATATTCAAAGCATGTAGTCTACCACTGTACTATAGCCCTTCTGATTTACTCATTGAAGGTTAAGAGCTTTGGAAGTAAAAGCAATCTAAGTGGAAAAGTAGGCTTTGTGTGTATAAGGTTCCAGTCTCAGTCTTCCACACCTTTAGACAATGTGTATCTTGGGAATAAAATTTTTTAGAATCCTCTCCCTTCAGAAAAGCCTCTTGAATCTTTGTGCTACAATTCTAATGCTCCAATTAATTTAGCCTTGATTACAAATCTCTAGGGCAGCCCTTCCCAATATAGTTTCATCATTTGGTCTCTTAATGAACACTTCAGTAGTCGTTTATCTCATATTGCAGTTTCACTGATCCTCACATTAGCTTCTGTCTTCCTTCAAAGTAGAAAACATACTGTATGAGCAATAATTTCTGTTCCTTTTGCTTCCATTATCCCATGTTAGCTATGTTTGCTAATCCCATCTCCTTCTTCCACAAATTTACCTATTCTTCCATACCATACCTCAACACTGATGTACGTCTTGAAAGGAAAACAATAAAAATGTAATTGATATTCTGCTTTGCAAGGAAATCCTCCATCTCATTTGAAATTATCATTAAAAATTCTTCAATATTTGTGTTCATTGCAGCTTGCCATTCATTTTTAGGTGAAATATAAAGATAAATAGTTTGTGATAACTATTACTTTTTAAATTCCATTTAGTCATGTCTAATTGTTAAGCAGACCCTGCCATAGCATGGGAATAATGCTAGGTAGAAGAAGTTATGTCCAGTTGTTGGAGATTAATTTTAATTTAATTTTATTTTATTAAATTTCTATACCACCCCACTCCCGAAGGACTCTGGGCGGTGAACAGCCGATTGCCTAGATAGTCACTGCAGTTTTCTTGGTAAAGATTTTTAGAAGTGGTTTGCCATTCCCTCCTTCCTAGGCCTGAGAGAAAGTGTCACCCAGTTGGTTTTGTGCCTAACGTGGGACTAGAACTCACAGGTTCCCAGTTTCTAGTCTGATGCCTTAACAACCACATCAAACTGCTCTCTTAACTCATAACTAATTAAATATAATTATGAATAACATAATAAGATTGTTTCTAGCGGTTATTAGATACTCATAATAGAGCTGCTATGGGGCAAGGAATTAACTTTTTAAAAATAATATTTCTGTATAAATGAAAATTTCAATCCAAACTTTTTGATTGGTAAACATTGCCACCAAATAAGAAAGTGTGTATTAATATGTACATAGTTTTCCCTTTGTTACTATTCCTTGTAGAGAAGTGTAGCAATCTTGCAAAATATGTCTGTATGTTAAATACCATCTGTGAATTATTTTTATACTTATTGCCTAGGGACTCTGGATTACCCAATCTCAAATATTCTCATCAATGGTAATTTCCTCAAACTTCCTTTAAATTCAGTAAAGTTCAGTTTCTAAGAAATGTATACACATACAGATATTTGATATTTTTGTACTCATATTTTAAAATTTGTTTCCTATAATCATTGATAGCCTTTTAAATTCTGATTTAACTCTAGAATTAGAAATGAACTGCATAATTCATTGGATCTGAAATTCAATCCCCTCTGCATCTTTATTTAACTGCTCCCTGTTTGGCTTTACTTTATTATGTACATTACTTAATCTATAGAGACCTGCTCTATCTCATTACTTTTGCCCTTGTCAAAAAATAAAGGATGGTAAATTAAAAAAACCAATGGGGAATGAATTAGGCATTGCTGACTCCTTTTGTATTGTAGATCATTGAATGGTTGTTTGAAGAAATATGCTCTTCACCTAATTTTATACTTGGTCTAACTTTACACTTAAACATGTAGTAATCTTACAATTTCTATTTCACATTCCTGATTTCCATAACCATATTTTGTTGCATAATGTTCATTATTTGTTTATACTGGAAAATGCCATTTTAGGATGGGCACAGGCAGGTCCTCCTTCTTTACACGGTTATGAATAGAATTTTTCTGGATTGCAATTTCTTTTCTTCATGTATAAAATACATGGATTGGCAAAGAAAGCTGCCAACAACTTTATGTATCTTTACTCTGCATTCTGCAAAGTTATTGATGGCACACCAGATGAGTTGTTAAGATATCGCTATTGCAGCTGTATCTTATAAGATGGAATATACTACATTATGTAATTGAATCTGAACAAAATTCAGCAATGTTTGAATATGTTCTGATGAACAAATGCATTCTTGGGAAGAAACAGTGGGAGGCACCGAATTCATGATAATAATTTTCAAAAATAGAAAGCGGAGCAAAAGGGGAAAAGGTGATAATGGAAACATTAATATCTGACTTATGAATAGGTCCCCAGGAGCAAACAGAGAATTCTTTTTACCTTGAAGCATCATGTCAGGCAAAAATGCACCTTGCCTGGTTGGTTGAGTGAGACAGAGAACATGTATCACTCTCACAGATGACTGACACCAACAGACATAAAAAATGGTTATGATTTAATACCTTCTTCTAGTGTCTGTCACACCGTGCCATTATATCAGAAACATGCATGAAAATCAATAGAGAGATAAAGAGCCAAAAAAGTAGCTGCATTTGCTCAGCTCTAAATGTCTTAGGCCAAAAATTACAAAAAAATGGGTTAAAGTTTAGGCCAGTGGTGGCAAATCTTTTACTTACCGAGTGCCGAAAAGTACATGCTTTGTGCATGCCATCTGCAATTGCCTGCAGCTCCTCCATGTGTACTGCATGTACAACTGCACTATCTGCACATGCATGCAGCTTTTTCACATGCAATGCACGCACACTGCATGCAGGCACTCATGCAAACATGAGCAATCACATGTGCATGTGCAGGAGAGCTCCAAAGACCAGCTGGATTTCCTGCTAGAATCATGTGCATGCACAGCAGAGACCTGAAGACTAGCTGTGTCTCTCCAATCGCGCATGCGTGCATGTGCAATCACATGTGCATGCTGAGCTAGAGATAAGTTAGCCAACAGCTTGTGTGTCCAGCAAGATGGCTCTGTGTGCCACCTGTGGCATCCGTGCCATAGGTTCATCATCATGGGTTTAGGTATTTGCCCACAAAGAAATTTTATAGTAATCAGACCAATATTTTATTGGAAAGGAGAAAACAGGTCACTTTCTTCATCGGAAGTTTCTCTGACCAAACCACAGCATTGGATTATCTAGCACAGCATTGCCTATCTCTGTTTTGCAACAGTTTGAGACCACAATCTTTCCTAGAAAATGACAAATATTAAATCTAAGCAACATTTTCAGCAAACTGTGTATTCTACTATGAGAGCTATGCCTATTGCACTATAACAGCTCACTGTCTGGGGAATACAAGGCACTGTGATAATATAATAAGGAAGGAAAAAATGGTTTAAGACTCATAAGGAAGATCAAGGAAAAGGTGAACCAATTCTCTTAGGGCTTTGCAAGAAGATCAAAAGGGGTTTAAATATTATGAGGACAAAGATAAACTCTAAGTGAGAACTTGAGTTAAAAAACCACCTTTCAGAATGGAGTGCCTTAATTATTGGACATATCTTATACGGTCAGTAAAAGACTTCTCTGGCATTAGCAACTAACTTCAAAGGCTTAAAATGAACTTGGAAAAAGAGATGGTTCCCTGAAGGAGTCACAGACTGGTGCTTGTGCATGTTTTCCATCTTTTTCAAATGTAAACCAAATCCGCAGAGATCTAGGGAACAGTAAAATGTAAGAGGACACAAGGTAAAGACAATTTAACAGACCAGCAATCAAATGAAGTAGCAACAGCATTAGCACTTAGACTTATATACTGTTTCATTGTGCTTTCCAGATCTCTCTAAATGCTTCACAGAGTCAACATATTGTTTCCAACAATCTGGGTCCTCATTTTACCCACTTTGGAAGGATGGAAGGCTAAATCAACCTTGAGTCTAGTGGGATTTGAACTGGCAGTTAGCAGAAGTACTACTGCAATACTGCACTCTAACCACTGCGCCCCCGAGGCTCTATAAGTATCTATATATGTCACTGCTGAAGTTTAACATACATAAAAATAATGCATTCAGGAATCTTTTTCAAGATATTCAGGAATTAATCATAAAATGTATGTATTCTAAATTGCAAGAAAGCTTGTAGTCCCAAATATTTTTATATCTAGTCAAAAATATGTGTGAATGTGTAAGTGTTACAGACGATGTGGGAGAAAACAGTGAAGGACAACCACTTGCATTTTCAGCCATGTACTATTTGGAGGTACACGACCCTTTTCTTATCATTGCCTGACAAGCAGACAGTTTATTAATTGAAATTTGTAGCGGATTACAAATCCATGCTAAAGAAAACTCAGTCTTTTAGATCATAGACCTCTTATACCCTTCTTTTGTTTTGTTTTGATTAAAAAAGAGAAATATAACACCTGAATTGCTGGGAAATATTGGAGCTATCATATATATATATATATATATAGTTATGATATGTCAGTCTGTTGCTTTATGTCTCCTGAGCATTGTGCTTCTGATATTCTATATCTTTTTTTGCTCTGCTTCCTCTCCTTTACTATATAGTGTTGATTGAATTGGAGACTTTCAAGCTATGTAGTCTTGTAACCACACAATGGCTTAGTCCTAAGGGTACTCCTGTAGCTGTTATGACCCAGGGCTGGCACGCAGGAAACCTGTGCTAGGTGGAAGCTTGACAACTTTTATTCAACTACCATTCCCCACAATCCATTCTTCTTTATCTTTATCTTTATCTTTAATCATATTTATATACCGCCCCATCTCCCTAAGGACTCGGGGCGGTTTAC
>JAEANM010014724.1:0-13120 GCA_017656035.1 Myanophis thanlyinensis
ATCGAAGGAAGGAAGGAAGGAAGGATTGATTCAAATTTTCTAAGACCATAAAATCTGTTAATTAAAATAAAGAGTTTGATGTAGCAAAGATTTGGGGAGAGGTAGTTGTTACCAATGTAAAGCAACTAAGCCATTTTTCTGAGCTCAAACAAAAATGAAAGGCAAAGTAGAAGAAGGCCTGAAATTCCAGGTTGAACTTTTTCATTAATCTTATTTATTTATTATATTTTTATACCACTTCCCATTATTACAATCTCAAAATGTATTGGTTAATTTTTATGGCTATCTTTTCTCATTGTGAATAGGTTAGAAGCTCAGAAATAGTGAAAACTATTTTTCTATTTTAATTTAGAGAAAACCAAATTCTTAAGCAGATCTGTATATTGTAACTGTGCACCACATATTAAAATAAAAACCACCACCCCACCCATCCCAAAGCACAAAAGGACTCCAGATGAAAAAACACACCATTTAAACCTAGTTATACTAATACCTCAGTTTCCAATATCCAAGGGAATCTAACATATACTGCATTGGAAAAATGATCCTTCTTCATTTACTAAAATGAGATATTTTAAGGATGGCCTCACATTTGAACTGCTCTTCTGACCTTGAAGTTAGAAACGTACTTAGAAATATGTGGACACAGCAGAACTTTAATTCCATAGCCTGTTCTCTGAGCTTAGTATCTGTAGCAAAAATACTTTTGATAGATAATGAATTAGCTTCTTGTATTTATTATGGCATTTACACGCTCATCTACAAATTTTTCAAATTCAGATTTATAAAATTTCCTGGTTCTTTCTAAAGTGTGTAGATCAATATCTTATGTTCCAGAATGCTGTCTCAAGAATGACCTAATTAAATGTCTTATTTTGGCTCATAAACTAAGATTAGGATTTTATAGAGGAACCAATTTATACATTGCATAATTCTTCCATTAACATAATGTGTTTGAAAAGCACTTCATTTTGCTGATATGACTGAACTACACTATATTAACTCCCACATTTAGGCATTTGACTGTCTTTAAGAGATCCAAGTAACTCAAACAAGCCAACTAACATGGCATAAAACGTGAAAGAAATGTACAGGTAGTCCCTGACTTATCTACAACCATTCATTTAGTGACCATCTGAAGTTACAACAGCATTGAAAAAAGCAATTTATGACTGTTTTTTAAACTTATAACCTTTGTAGCACCCCCATGATCACATGATCAAAATGGCAACTGCTTCATGTTTCTGATGGTTGCAGTGTCCCACGGTCATGTGATCACCTTTTCAACCTTCGGACAAGCAAAGTCAACAGGGAAGCCAGATTCACTTAGCAACTGTGTTGCTAACTTAACTGCAGTGATTCATTTAACAATTGTGGCAAGAAAGGTTGAAAAAATGGGGCAACGTTCACTTAATAACTGTCTCATTTAGCAACAGAAATGTATTGAGCTCAGTTGTGGTCCTAAGTCAAGAACCACCTACGTAGAGGCTTTTATCTTTTGTTTCTCCTGGAAAATAGGAATGCATAATGTATGGCTAAATGAAACTGAACAACTTCTGAAATGTAATCTCCTAACGCTGAAAAGGGTAAACTTCTTTCTGGAAAAGAAATTCTGTTTAATTAGTAAAAGCAGTTATTAAATAAATTACTTAGGGATATTAACTTGAAAGTGACAACAGCTGTCCAGGAGAATGTATATTGCCTTATTGTCTAATCACTGAACATCTGTGGAATATTAAAAGACAAAAAAGTATAAAAGGGGAAAACAGCCAATAAATTTAAAAATGAGGAATAGCTAAGGGATATTTTCTCTCTCTCTGAAAAATGATCTAGTTTCTTTTTTTTAAGCAATAATTATTAAAATATCGTTTATATTGATCTCTAGAGACTTGAATGCATGCTCAAATATAGCTGACAAGCAGTAAAACATCTCAAAGATTGCTAAATACTTCCAGATTATAACAGGCCTATTGGCTCAGAATATTGATCTGCTTTCCATTTTCTGGTATTTGTAGTTTGACACTTCAAAATGTTGCTGAAAACATACCATATACCCCAAAAATGGATATGTACACAAGTTTTCCATAACATTGGATTGAGTTTTGTGAGCTCCCTAAAATGTTCTGCTCAAAAACTCATCCTTGGCAGATGGAAAGGAGACTATTCACAATTTTTTCTCTCTATAGCATTACAAATTAAATTAATGTAGTTTCTATCTAGCTGAATAACAAGAGCCTTTTAGAAACCATTGTAAACACAACTGCCGAGCAGTACCATTTATATGCAACCAATGGCAGATAAGATATGACCCTTCTCTAAATATTACTGAGCGGGCTTGGAAATATCATAACAGATTTGTAAAATAAACAAAAACTAAGTCAGACCTTAACTAGCATTTTGTTCATTGTGTGTAGAAGAAGTGGCTTGTAACATCTGTTACACGGTTCCCACTGTTGAATTCATTAAATACGTATAAATACAGTTTATTTTTACTTTTATTTATTTTATTTACTAAATTTATATGCTGCCCCTCTAACCAATAAGGCAACTCTTTTAATTTTTAGAAGTTTCTAGAGTCCAAGGTAATTTTTTGTTGGTTTGCAAAATTCTAATTACACATTTAGGAAAAAAGGTTAAAAACTGTCCTCAATCACCTCTGTATCTTCAAGTTTGATGAAAAGTTTCAAATAATTTTGAAACAAATTTCTTAATCTGAGATACTCTGAATCCTATTTTTAAAATTTAACTGAAGTAATGTTATGTATGTAATCAGTATAATCACAAGTTTACCAGACAGATATATTTCTTTTTTTAACAACAAATAGACAAGCTATAAAACATATTATGAATTTTAATATTTTTCAAAAATTAAAAAAAATTTCAGGAATTTCCAAAATTATAATAAAATGTTTTTATTAAAAATTATCTATGTGCTGTTTTAATATCTGTCTTCAAAATCCCAGACAAAGTTCTCCCTCCAACAAAAAGAAACAGATCAATTCTGGTACAAGAACAAAAACTTATTATCTTTAGAATGCTAAGCACAACTAACCAAATAGGAGGGCCATAATTTCCGTTAAACAATCCACTACACCGAAAAACAGTTACTCTTTTCAACAGGCATATGAGAGACATTTCCAATAGCTGTAGGCACTTAGTGGCAACATATGTTTTCAGAAATGCTAGATGGTATCTCTGCACAACTATGCCTTTATGCTCAAGCCAACTTCCAAAAGGTAGCAAAATACTATGGTTGCAAATTGTCCTAGGGAAAACAAAACCAGGCAGTAGAAATTTGCATAAAATTTGTACAAGTTAACTTGAAGTGTGTGTGGGGGGGGGGGGGGAGGAAAACAGGAAAAACCAATGCTTTAGTGATGTGCTTTATATTTTTAAGCTTGGAAGCTACTCACGCTTCTTAGCTTTATTAATTGCAAATTTGTATGCTGCTTTTTCTTCTGACAATCACCAAATAAATTGACACGACTAATAAATATAACGCAACATAAAACATAATGATCTCAAACACAGATCAGAAAACATATGCCGCATAACAAAGAACCCTGATACAAGTTATTCCACAAAAAATCCACGGAACATTAAGTTCAATAAAGAGTTTGACTTGTGCATAAGATACATTAAAGCAGGCGTATGACAAATTTATATTTGGAATATTCTGGATAATACTGCAGAAAAAGGATTTGCTTCTTATAACTTTTCATCATGGTAACAGAGAAAGGTTTTAGAAGTAAAGTATATTTTTATTAAAGGCAGGCTAAGCAACTTTACATGAATACAGTTAATCCTCAATTTATTACCACAATTGAGCCCAAAATTTCCATAACAGTTAACAGTTGATAAGTGAATTTTTCCCCATGTTTATGACCTTTCTTGCCACAGTTGTTAAGTGAATCACTGCAATTGTTAAATTAGTAATGCCATTGCTGACTGAATTTGGCTGCCCCACATATTTTGCTTGTCAGAAGTTGCAAAAGGTGATCACAAGACCCTGGGACATTGCAACTGCCATAAATCCATGCCAGTTGTCAAGCAGTCAAATTTTGATCGTGTCACCCTGGGGAGGCTGCAACTGCCGTAAATGTGAAAAAGGGTAATAAGTCACTTTTTTTCAATGCCACTAGAACTTCAAACTGTCTCTAAATGAAATGGTGTTAATGTTGAGGGCTACCTGCAAAAGCTTCTCCATCCATAATGGAAAAGCAGCCAGCAGAGAAGTAGACGCAGTTCCACTTTAATCTATCCAACTATCTGGCAGCTGGCATAAGCACTGCCCTTAACAGAATGGGACTTGGTGAAATGGAAACATATGTTTTAGAAAGCTTCCTAACTAACTTTGTTTGCAAAGGGTGCAATGACATGTTGACTTTCAAGTGTGCAGAACATAAGACTTTGATCTATAGTAAAGGAGGGTCCACAAATCAAAAGGCTGTTTTTTAAGGAGAAAATCATTCGAAACTCCTGAAGTTATAAATAAGCAAACACCCAATTTTACCAGTTAGGCACACTAAATTGCACTAAATATTTTCTGTTCACTAATCACAACAGAACACTGGACATTTCTCCTGAAAATATATCTGTGATTGGTAAAGCTGCTTATAATTCTTTCAGTGCATATTAAGAACTGCTAGATCTGGGCTGCAAATAGCCAATAACCACTAGAAAGCAGCAGAATGATACATACATTTTAAGTACTATTCCACTGTCTAGAGATAATCAGGATTTTTAAGCTAAGATCCCATGCAATGCAATTTACAAACTTTTGGTCAAGGTGGATCATACTTTACATGTATTTTAAAGGAAACATAAGGATGAGAGAAACAGAGATGACCAACTGCCTCCCTCGCTCCGCTCCTTTCATAGTCGTTGACTTCTTTAATTAGGTCCAAATGTGCCTTTATCCAATTTTTTTGTGGGCCTTGGGGCCAAAATGTAATACCAGCAATGAGAACAGTCTTTCTCTGACCTTTTAGTCTGCTGTTGATTCATTTAAGTTGTAAACAACTGCAACTAATTGCAGGCATGCACACACACATGTTTATTCTTTTTGCTTGTCCTCCTACTTCCCACTTATTCAACTCAATTTTCTTTTAGTCAATCTAACCACTTATTAACATTGCATTAAGTGGTCATTCTTCTTTCTTTAGTACTTATTACTTGGCCACAAAGAAATAACAGAGGGAAAGGGGAAAGACAGGGAGGAAAGCATTTATATAGCTACATCTGCTCTGTATTCCTCCATTCTATCTCATGTTCACGCTGGACCATAATCGTGATTTTGATTAGTTTGCCAATTTATGCAAACCAAACATGCTGATCTTGCCAGATCTGATTTATTTAATTTCCAGCATGTTCTTGTTAGATTCAACACACTTGAAGAATTGATTATTACACCTAGTCTTCTAAACACAATTTACATTTCTGAAAGATTAACGATTCCAATTCTTTCTTTTGAAGATGCAATAGCTATATAATGTTTGACAAGACTATCCTATTTACCAGTACTTGCATACATTCTGAACAGTACAGTTAACAATACTTTACTCATTCTTTGATTATACCCCTACGCATTAAAATAAACTTTAGAAGTTAATCCAAAGTCCATAATTGATCAATATCTTTAAGGACCAACTATACAGTAATAATGAAGAGAGCCAACGGTCTGAAATTCTTTCCATAGTGTACAAAAGTGTAAGAGGAAAAAGAAGAAACAAAAGAACTCCAAATTTAGATCATATCTACGATATACTTATTTTAGATCTACAGTAGTAGCAAATAGAGATTGGAGACTGAAATGAATTGTTCGTTGATAGTTACTGACAATATTAATTTACACACAGAATTCGGAGGCAATCAAGCAATGATTCCTGTTTCTGAAAATGTAAATACAGCTATGTAGTTTTCACTTCATAGGCATCTGAAGGATGGGGCTTTCTGATGCCTATGCAAAAAAACTTGACATCTCAATGCAAACATCCATTACATGCTTCTGAACAACTTTGCGGGCACAAAAATGAAAAATTGGAATTTGCATTCTGATGTTACGATATGCATTTTGGCATTATCATGGTTAGGAACACATAGCTATGGTCTCTCGCTTTGGCTGAGTAGTAGTCAAATATAACTCAGATATTATTCAAAGTGTCTGATGGAACAATGATTCTCATTTGTGATTCTATTTCAGTATTATCCACTTCATTTACTAACTTAAACAGTTCTAATGAAAAGGTCTGTTTGTGAAATCTTCCACTGTGTTGTTTTGTTTTGTTTAATCTGTTTTGACTTTTACATTCAACAGGGCGCAGAGGAATGATGACTTATACTAAACATCATATTTGTTGCCATACTTGAACATAATTAAAATTCAATGAAGCAGGATGGACAACAGTCACAAGAGAAGTAGCAATAAACTCCTTGAAGCTGCCTCTGTTTACTGCACTATGCTGCAAGACATGGGTTGAAGATATTTCTTTCAGATGTGGGCAGTACCTGTGAGTCCAGCTGCCTGAACACTTTGGATACTTCAAGGCTATAATATGTGAGAAGGATCTCTTATGACTGATATTGTCACTTGCATGCAAAATTATGATGTCAATCCATAATGTGCAGTCTGAAATGTCTTATAACTTCTTAATTTAAAAAGGCAAATGTATATTCATTTTCAAACTGAGAAGCATAATAAATGTAAAACAAAACACACTGATTGCATTTCTTTAAAGAAGTCAAACTCTTTAATTTTTGTGTTTCCTTCCAGGCCCCATCCCTTTTACAAATCTGACTGCAGAATATCAAACAAATGTGGTCTACACGAAAAAGTCAAGCAGGATGAAATCTATAAGCCACCGAGAGAACATTGTTACATAATAAGAACAAAGGGCAAGATTTTTTTAAAAAATCAAAGATCCATATGGCAGATCTGGATTTGGATACTTAGAATTTGTTATAAATGGGGAACTCCCAAGGAAAATGGAACCTCTGAGTCAAGACCATCTAAGCACGTTTTCAAGCTTTTCCTTTAGTTCTCTTTCTTTTTATTCTTATGGGAAAGGATAGTTTTCTCTTATTGGTATATTCTTTAACTGAGTACCTCTTTTCCAAAGATAGCTACTAAAAATTAGAATTAAGAAAACTTCTCTCATCCAAAAGTTATTAATGGGTCACACAAAAGAAATTCCCTCAATTAAAAATCTTATTTCTTATTGGAATCAAGTGCATTACTAAGGAGAGGCTGCTTAGGCATCGTTAACAGCACATATTTCATGGGATGAAGATAAAATCTCCTAATAATTCACATGGAATAACTACAGATAGTTCTCGACTTACAACAGTTCATTTAGTGACTGTTGGAAGTTACAACCGTGCTGAAAAAAGTGACTTATGGCCGTTTTTTACATTTACGATCGTTGTGGCCTCCCCATAGTCACATGATTTATATTCAGATGCTTGCCAACTGGTTCATAGTTATGACGGTTGCAGTGTCCTGGGATGTTTGCAACCTTCTGAACAAACAGGGTCAATGGGAAAGTCAGATTCACTTAACAACCATATTACTAACCTAACAACTACAGTGATTCACTTAATAGCTGTGGCAAGAAAGGCTGTAAAATGTGGCTAAACCTCACTTAACAAATGTCTCACTTAGCAATAGAAATTTTGGCCTCCATTGTGGTCATAAGTCTGGGACTATTTGTACTGTTAAAGAAATCCATAATTTTTTGTTGGGTTCAGACGGGTAACTGATTTCTGCTGTGTCCAAGTGATCTTCCATGGGAGAAATGTGATGACTTTCAGATCAATGGCATTGAAAAAATAATAATAATTTCTTCATTGTTTTTAGACATCCCAATTTTAGAAGAATGTGTTCAGGTGTTGAAAACCTATTTTAAAATCTTAATTATTTTAAAGCATTTAAAGCATTTAAAGTGGAAGACACTTTTCCTAAGGTTATTCTCCATCATCCTTCCTTTGCTCTTCAGAACAAGTTGTCCTTGAGTTACAACCACAACTGGGACTGGGACTTCTGTTGCTAAGCAATGTTGTCATTAAGAGAGTCATCATGTGACTGCAACATTTTAAGACCTTTTTTGTTTCACTCATTGAGTAAATTTAGCTCCCTTCATTTAATTTGCTTCTCAAAAGCTAGCTGCGAAGATCACAAATGGTAATCATGAGATCCTAGGACTCTGCAACTATTGTAAACACATGTGGTTTGTAGAGAGCTGATTGTGTGATTGTGGGGGACATCGCAACAGTGTGAGGACTGGTCCTCGGTCATTTTTTTCCATGCCATCAGAATTTCAAACAGTTGGTAAACAAATGGTCAAATAAGCGCATCAGGAAGCTGGAAAGATTTCAAACTACTGAGAGCAAGCTGGCTACCAAAAGCCATGTATAAATTGCAGATTCCGGTAAAAAACAAGAATGCCAAACATCTTTACTTCCTTCTAAAACAAATTTCATAGTAAATTATAGTTTATAGACTGACCTGGCAAATGAATTATATTTCAGAATTGCTATATCCCTGCAAAATTACATCTAAAGATTCATTAGAAGTCAATTTCCACATGAAGAAAAAAAATCATGTACATTGAATAACAGATATTGAAATGATTGCAGTGGTTGCTATAAATTAATGTTTCCAAAGAATTATTCACCCCTCGTGATTATTTAAAGACAATCCCATAAAAACCTGATTTATGAAAAATTGAAGATGCAATTTTGAACTGGATTTAGGGACCATAGATGCTGCTGGTATGTTTATATTATCTATGCTGTTTATATTATCTATACAGCTTGCCTAGGCTCAAACAGCTTAGTAGGGTCAGTCCCATTAGTTCATGGGTTGGAGACCAACAGAAAAATTCCAGGGTTGTAGGCTAGAGTTAAGTAATCGAGAAACTATTTTGGAAGAAAGCAACAACAAACCAAGAAACCAATTGTATTATCATAAAATGTCATGGCCATCTCTATAAGCAACTACCATATATTATATTTTACATCACAATCATATTTTTGATTATTCTTAAAAATAGCACCATTTTAACAGTATTGTGAGCTTTGAGCAATTCTCTGACATCTCTTTTCCTTATAAAGCTCGTCAAACCAACAAGGGCAATTACCAATTCTAGGAAATACATAATTTTCCTAAATACTGCCAGTTATACAATGATAAACTTTGAACATCTGATCAGTAGAGCTGCTTTTCTTTTACTTATTACTGCTAAATTGAATTATTTAGACTGACCGTATTCCACAAATCTATCAATAAAATCAATGTTTTCATGCGCTTGTTTGCTGATGAGTAACTCTTATGCTCAACAAAGTAATTCTTTCAAAAGAATCAATAATTCAAAATGTATAGTATATCTTTTATAAGAAGTGAGGAATCTAGTCTTATCCATTCAGATTGTGGCACAATCTTCGAGAAAATCTCCTGAATAAATGTATGGGACAATCGCATGCTTTTCATTTTCCTCCAAATATTTAAATTGGGCTTGAGCATAATATTCTGGATGATTATTCTGTAAAATATATGTTTATTCAGGTGAAAGACAATCTGCCATTTATAAACATATTATTTTAAAATTTCAACACCGGACCCTAATCCCATTTATATAATTTCTAAACTGTTATGTTTGGCACCCTGTCTTAAACATACTAATTCAAATGATAATGTGAGCTAACTGCACCACATTAATATGGTTGACATTGATCTTGACCAGGTATAAACAGAAACTGATTTAGTTATGATGTAATGCAAAAACAGAGGTTAGTCCTTGCAGGGGAATCAATTCTTATCTAGCATTAAAAACTTATTTTCTTAATTAATAGTTAGATGCCTGCTGGGAGAATAAACTAATCCTGTGAAAACAGATATACAAACTCCTTCAGAAAGATTATATAGAACTTGAACACTATGAAAGCATTGTTTTCATTAGTTTTTTTTATTAAGTGACTACCACTAATAATGTTACCTGGTTTGGGTAATGAAATATCTGCAAGAAAACAACCAAATTCAGAGAACAACAAGGAGCTTTCGCGTCTCTACATTATTGTACCATGTCATTTCCTTGCAGCAATTTGACTGTAGTTGATAACATGATACTACCCTTCCTATTTGATTTTCCAACAATTACACATAGAATTTTTATATTAAGAAGCTCTGCAGAACCCAAAAACTTTTTAAAAATCCAACAAAACACAGACCATCACTGTAGTTAGGAGGATTTTTACAATGCTTTGGATAGCGCACTAGTTGGAACTGTATCTGGAACATAATGCACTTATTTGGAACAAGAGCACAGTCAATTAGATTACTGCAACTCACTCTACATAGAGCTACTGTTGAAGTCATGGAAATTTTATCTCCTCCAGAACACAGCAGCATACATCCTTAGTAGTTGGAACTGATATTGTCACATTATATCTTGACAGCATAAGCTGCACTAACTACCAGTAGGTTTCCAAGTACAATTCAAGGTGCTGGTAGCTGTGTATAAATCCCTAAATCACAGTGCTTGACTAGCTTTCTCCAATTGTTTCTGCCTGTCCGATTCTGGCAACTTGGGAGCACCTGATGGTTCTCACCAACCAAGAGATACTGTGTGAAGGAACTTGACAAAAGAATTCTCTGTAGCAACTCCTTCCCTCAGGAACAGCATGCCTTCTGAGCATATATGGCCTTAGCCTCCTGGCTTTCTGGAAGCTGGTGAGACATGTCTTCCAAAGAATTTGGAGAATTATGTACTGTAATTTCAATTCTTTCTTTTAAAATTCTCAGTTCTACATAGTAACCAGAATCTAATTTTGTATCTGTAGTTAGTTATTAACCAATTTCTGTAAGCTGCCTAAATCTGAATGGTTAGATAAATTTTAAAACAAGAAACAAAAGAATAGATGCATTTTCACTTATTGTATGATACAAGTGGGAAACATTTAATGTTATCTGTTTTAATTATATGTCCTTTACTGATTTCTTTTCTACTTTGAGACATGCTACTATCTCTAGAATGAACCATACTTAATGGAAATATCTCTATAAGTATTAGCAAAACTAAACAAAAAGTATATCCAAACTTTCAGAGACTTGCCACCTGTTTTTAAAGTCAGCTAGAAAGTTTCTAACTGAGCACCATAGGTTTTGCAAAATACATGCTACAACAAACTATGCATTAATGTTAATTCATTCAGGATCCTTGGCGATGAAATGTAAGCATAGAATTGACTGACTGGTAAATAAATAGATGTCATTTAATTGATCTACATCAAGTGATATAGATCAAACCAATTTAACTCCAAGCTAAATATATTTAAAGCATGTTAGTGACATGAATAAAAGTACTCTGGCTTACTGTAACATAACACACAATATCTTGAAAGGCAGTGCCCCAATCCTATCATATAATATCTTTGTAGCAATCATACAACAACCATACAGTACAAGGTCACCTTGATATATTTTCCTTCTGACATTCTAGGATGCCCAAATGTAGATAACAGATTCAAGTAACCAACAGTTGTTAAAGGCTATCTCTTCCCGTGCCAAGCTTTTGCATAGATTCTAAATATGCTGTGGGGTGGCAGAACAAGTGGAAAAAGAAAAGATAAATCCTGTTAAATGTGCAATTTTCAAGCTTTATGTATTCCAGTTTATAATATGAAAATTTTCTTTGAAATCACAACCACGGTATATAAGGACTCCATGTTTTGTTGTTGTAATTTTGAAGTAATTTTGGAGTAGGGGAGGGCTTTCTTGCTTTTCTTACTCTAAAGTTAAAATGTAATCCATGAGAGGTTCACTAATTATCAGAAAAATATTCTGCATTCATGGAATCATAGAAAACTGCTATTTAATGTTCAAAAAAGTTGGTCGTAATGTCAACATACAATCAGATTTGCTTCAGGCATCCTCTTCTCCCTCTCTCTCATCATTTTCTCATACACATATAAACTTGCATTCCATGCAGTTTCATCAAATGATGCCGATTAGTTATGCTTTGTTTTACCATGGGCATCAGGAATAATCATCTGGCAAATCTGTTGTGTTACATAAATCTTATGCATAAAAGTACACACAATGGAAAATACGTGACTCTTTGAAACCAGCAGAAAAATGCGAGGGCGGCCAGAGCAGATTAAAAATCTAAAATACAAGTATCTGCCTAGATGGAAATATTCAAGGACACTGTATGCTTTATCTGCTTTCAATAAAGGCCGGACGATTACTGGTCTTGGTTTCCTTTCTTTAGAAAATACTTGTGTGTTCAGTTCTTGCTTTACTTATCTTCAGATAAGGTAAGTTCTAAGTTTGCAGAAGCTTGTAAGTAGTTAATGTTGAATAAGGAAATAAGATATGCACATTGTCATCTAAAGAAACTATCCATTCATGAACTTACTGTAGCTGTAAATCTTGAGATTGTGTGGGAAATATATGTGAAGAGGAATTAAGAAGCTCTAAAAATAGACTTCCATATATACTGTACTTAGATGTACAAGAAAGGATGTTGATGAGGACAAACAGACTGAACTGAGAGACCAAGAGAAAGTTCTCAGCTCCTGAACCATTCATATGCTTTCAAACCTATGACATCACTATTTTTCTGCACTTATTTAAGCTTCATTCAAAGATACAAAAGTTCTCTGTATCAGCTACCTGATAAGAAAGCATTTTATTTATTCACATATATTTTCTATGCTGCTTCCTTAAATAATTTTAGATGCTTTACAATAAACAAACAAATTCATTTAAATTGACAAAGGTCATCAGTATATACAAAATTCTAGAGAAAAAATATTTAAAGTACCATCATTGGACACCGAGTTTTACTTTAGTTAATTTCAGGTTGTTTTTTTTAGAGTTGCAAATTGGAGAGAAATCCAGTTTCAGCTACAGAAACCGATCATACTACCAGTTAAAGGACATGGGAAATTTGTGACTTTTCCAGAACATGTGAGACATTTCCAAATACAATCCAATTGATATTTTTATATACCACCATGACAAAATCATTCCAAAGAAAATGAGTTATATTATTCCCCTCCCTATATTTTATGTCTACCTTCCTTCCTGCCTGCCTGCCTATCTGCCTGCCTGCCTACCTAC
>JAEANM010014725.1:0-13881 GCA_017656035.1 Myanophis thanlyinensis
CCTATAATATTCTTTATCCTCTTTACCCTTCATTTTTAGTGTTAAACTATCCAGCTCTGCACATTCGAGAATTTTTCAATAACAATTCCTTTTTGTGGTTGGTCTTATTTCCAATTTTTTGCATAGGCAATTTTTGCCACTGGTAAAATATGTATAATGATATATTTGAAGTGCTTTTTAATTTGAAAATGCCAAGAATCAAACTTGGGATCTTGGCCTGCAAGTTGTTTTTTTTAAACTTCTGGGCTAGTTCTCTATCTACATTTGACATCTTTACATCAACTACTTCTAATAAAACAGCAAAAATTCACAGAGGCAGAAAAACGTGAGGACTGAGAGCAACAAGAAGAGGTAGCCTACTGGTTCTAGACTACCTACTGTTTCATTTAGAACAGGAGTCCCCAACCTTTCGGACTTCAGGGACCACTAAATTCATAATTTTAAATCCCATGGACCACTAATATGCTCTGCCTAATGACTGGCTGGGTCATTTTCGCTCCTCCCTGCCCAGGATCCTTAGCGGCCCCAAGAGGAAGCAGTTGTTGGAGCTAAGCAGCCTCCATGAGAAAAAGTTGGCAAAACAGTTCAAATTAGATCTGACTGAGAAGGAGGCTCAGCAGAAGTACCTCACTGAGGACTATGAGCATAGGCTTTCCAAGCAGAGGAAAGACCTGCAAGAGTACAAGGCCATTTGGGCTCCGGCGTGCTCTTCTCCTCTCAGGAGGTTCACATGCTGCTCGTTGAGGCACCTGGACTCCTGTGACAGAGGGAGGGGTTGGAGCTACTAAACAGGTGGCCAAGCTAAGTGTCAGAGGACCCTTGATTTAGTGCAATATAAAAAATGCAAATAATTTTTCTGCGGACCACCAGAATTTTCTTGCGGACCACTTTAGAACACTTCCACTCATCTGCTCCAACATTAAATATTAATCTCATCAGAGTTCTTTCTTAAAGCAAGGTTGATTTCCAAATAAATGCCTGATATGTTCAAACGGGAATTCATTGAATGGAAGCTGATTTAGACCTTCTTAAAATTCTTCTGCTCCTTGCAGTGAGTAAAGTAGGCTGGCAACCTGCCACATGTCACAAACAAATATCTATTGTTGATTTAAAACATATATAAAAAAAGTTAACCATCCTCTCTTTGATTAATTTAAGGCTTGTCTGAATTTGTCTTGAAAGCAACTTATCTTTGCACCAGATTGTGATCGTGCCGCAGGCTTGTTTAGCATCTTTAAAGGCGACAAAGACATCCTAGCCTCATCAGTATGAATATTTTAAACTTTTAAAGCTGGGAAAAAAAATAAGAACAGTCAGCCATTTTAGTCAAGAATTATATATTATTTATTCATGTTTCTCCTTGCAAATATGGATAAATAATGTGGTTTTGCAGTAGTCCTTTGTTAGAGGACATTTAAAGGGGACTGCAATATTCAAATCTCGACTGGCTATTTTAAGTTACAAGCAAATATGTATCAGGTGTTGATGCTGAAGGAATTTGCAAGCAAAAAGGTTCTCAATTGTTTCTATTAAGAACTATATATTGTGTCTCTGTTGCTTAATTCAGACTGCAACTGATTGCAAGTTTTAATATTTTTATAGCTTTTCTTTAGCCTGAAATAAAGACATTTAAACTTCATAGTGATAATTTAGCAGATTGTAACAATTTCTTTTTCTAAAATAGTATTGTAAAATGAACATATTTAATCCAGCTCGCATAGTAAAGTCCTAATTTTTATTATCTAATAAACTAACATGGTTAACTCTTGCTATAAGATCAGTACCTTCCTCTTCCACTCCCATAAACTGTGATTTCTAAAACAAAACAATGGTTAGGCAGAGTGATGAGAACTCAGTTAACCTTTCCTGCAATAAGTGTAATTATTTTCCCTGTGATTGCAAGGATGCACAATCTGATTTGGGTTTAATCTTTTTTTTAAAGCAATGCCTGCAGTATTCTTTGGAGCATAGACAGCATTAGGTTTCTCTTTTCAAAGACCATTAGAGGGCACCCTGCATCCACTTTCCAGATCAGAATTTGGTCCTCTAAGGCTACCTTTCTCCTTTGATTTGATGGCCACAGAACACCTGGCTTGGCCTGAAGGTCTCCTGCATCTTGAATTTTGTTCTGCAGTTCAGCAATTTCAATATACCCATAAAATACGAATATAAGTAATATGTGCTGGTAAACATGACCGTCTAGTAAAAGAAAGATTTTTCGTCTGGATTTCCAGGTCACAGGAGCATTTTTCCCCTCCCAGTTTTTGGCATGGTAATTACAAGAGCAACAGGATAAAGCTATTGTGATAAGTAAAAAAATGATGGCAGGAGCTTAGTAATGCAGTGATCAAAGACCATTGAGAAAGATGGAAAACTGTAGATTTGGTGCAATGAAACTTTGTGATTCCTCTTTTGCCTCTGAGACTGCTTTACTCGTTAACAAAGGGAAGAAATGAGTGCAGTTTGATCTTAAAATTTTTGTCTTGTTGAGTCAATTCACCAACTTAAATTTAATCCTGATTCAAAATTCTCAGTTCTCCAAATGTTGCACTACAGTTAATGAATGAGTGCTTATATCTACATCTACACCACCAGTGCAAAACTTTGTACATTCTTCAAAGTAAATTACAATAACTAAAACAATGTACATTCATTTTGGAAAAAATATACAGTATATATGAAGAAACTATATATATCAGATCAAACAGCAGATAAAATACAATGGTACCTCTACTTACGAAAGGCTCTGGTTATGAAAGTTTCAGGTTACGAAGCACATATTTTCGAGAAAATATCGTCTCTAGTTACAAATATGTTTCAAGATACGAAAGGCCAAAAATTTCAAAATTTGCGCTAATTTGCACAGTTTGATCTTGGTTTGAAAATGGCATGTCCGAGCTACTCTGCCATTGGTTATCTCCCAGCATCTTCCTGGCATCCCATTGGCTAGGAGGGATTTTTGTGTATGGGATGAGAGTAACGCACCGCGCCGCGTTCTCAGTCTCATGCTAGCGAAATCCAGCAAAGCACGAAGTGTTTTTCATCAGTTTTCGTGATTGTTTTTTGCTTCTTTAAGTGTGTGTATTAACTTTTATTCATTATGGGGGGCTTGGAACGGATTAGGGCATTTATAGGGTAAAATGCGTCTCTACTTACGGAATTTTCACGTTACGAAACGGCTTCCAGAACGAATTAATTTCGTAAGTTGAGGTACCACTGTAGTAAGGAAAATAGCCAGACCAAACATATACATTTGAGTCTGAACTCTGGAAAACATTTCTCAAGCTTGACAAGCTAAATCAGACATATTAACAAAAATGAGAAACTAAGGAAATGGAAACAAATAGATGTACTCATATTTAGTAGCACCTGAAACTAGTTCCAATCTCCCCAAGGAGCTCGTGACGTGTCCATTTCAAATATGAATGTAACTAGCATGTGCTCGTGATCATGGTTAATTGCCACACAAAATGAATCGGTCACATTTGATGACCCATGAAAATCAGCAATTGAGCATCTTTATAACAAACCAGCAACAATCAATGCATTACAACTTTGCTAGTGGCTTTGGAAGACTTTCCTAACAATCTTATAACTGGAACTTAGACTTAGCAAAAGAACAATCTGTGCCATTCTCTAGTGCAGATTCACAACATTGATTTTCCGTCTAAAATTACAGGGCTAATGCTCTCTGCATTCAGTGCCTGTACCTTCAAGGGGTCAGTAGGCACAGCCAATCACAGTCCACATGTATGAGAGTGTGCAGTACAACATTTCAGGATGCTGACAAGGGGAAAAAAATCCCTTCTGACTTAATAAAATGAGCAATGCATTCTACCACTGGAGAAAAAAGCTGGTTGTATATATATTTAGAGATTCTTTTCAATAGAAGGGGAAAGTTCTTCTCGGTGATGGTTTATAGGTCTTACCCTCTCATGCTACATTTGCTTAAATAATGTTAAGTCTGCTTTTAATTGTTCACAGATAGGATTTCTCCTGGCTGTTCTCCCAATTGGAAAATGTTCAGCAGTAAACTGAAGTTGGATTACAGAGTCAAACAATTTGCTTAGATTTCCACTTTAATCTTGTTGAAGATAATAGCCCGTGGCTAGATCTTAAGGTGTTTAAGAGGCAAAAACAAATGTGCATCTACTCCCCCCCCCCAAAAAAAATAAAATAAAAAATAAAATGAAAATGGTCTCCTCATGGTCTCCTCAAAGCTGGCTTTGGAACGGAACTAGAGAAATAATCTGTTGCTAAAAAATGTAGTCCTTTTAAATCCGATCAAGGAAATTCCAGGAAACCCAGAACAGAGCAAGGGTTGCTGTATGGAGCTCTTGAGAATTTCAAGAAGAAAGGCTGCCTTGCATGTGATTGAATTGTCACAGAACTAATGTGGCAGAATTTTTCATATTCCTTGATAAACAGTTCAAAGAAAACACAATTTTTCTCATGAAGTCTGTAAAGTACGCACAAAGCTCCAACAACCCCCCCCCTTCCCCACTGGTCGAGCCAGTTTGTTTGTATATTTTGAGGCACAAAATCGAAAGCTTGAGCTGAGATCTATTGAGTGACAAGAGAATCCATTAAGCAGAATTCTATTAACCCTTCCCAGTCCATCGATCGTCAGAAAAGAAAGAAGCCAAGACTGATCTTTCTCCCCTTGTCCTTTTCTTTTCAAAAAAGTTAATATCTTTCAATGGGATACAATGCTGCCCAAAGGTACAATTGCCTTCAAATCAGGTTCCTTTTTCAGAAGAAAGACAAATTTCCTGCACTCAGAGACTCTAGGCCAGGCATCGGCAACTATGGCCCTTTTATGACCTGTGGACTTTAACTTCCAGAATTCCTGAGCCAACTATGCTGACCTAGGAATTCTGAGAGTTTAAGACCACAATGTACAAAGTTAGCACCCACCCCTCTCCTAGAAGAATGAAATATTTTGGAAAATATTAAAAAGGCAGAATATTATATTTCCCTAAAGGAGAAATATCTATCTATCTATCTATCTATCTATCGACTTACTTATTTATTAAATTTATATTGCCACCTATTCACCCATGGCGACTCATGCTCTTGCAATATGCTCTTGGAAAGCAACCTCCACCTTTGTTAATAGTCCCAGCAGGACTGGGCCAGCCTATCTACAAGTCAAAAGACCTCCAGCTCTGGGGTGATGGGATTAAGACATGACCCTTCAGGACATAAATAGGATTATCCCTCTACCATCTAGCAGCAGAACTCACCACAAGCCTCCTCATTATATCATCTCAGAGAGTCCAGGCTTCAACCAAACTTAACTCAGACAACCTACAAAATTAGCTATGACCCCTACAACATCCAATAGAATAAATGTTATTGCATAGGAACAGGAAGCTCAAGTTCAAAACCCAGAGAGAGTATAAAAAGCCCTCACTCTCAACTCCATGTGGTCAGCTGCATCAGGACCATGTGCTTGATAGTTCTGCTTCACCATTAAACCCTCTTTCTAATCAGCCTCCAGCCTCCACTTTATCTCCAGTGCCTTACTCTGGGCTTGGAACTGAACCACATGGATATTTTTTCCAACAACAGGCTATAAAGACACCATAATTGTTCGCCCCTGCTCTAGGCCTTACAATCTCAGGAGAAATTAAGTGGATTCTCTCCTGGAGACACTAAGAGATCCTCAACTCAGAGTGTCAAGCTGAAAAACAAAACTAATAACCATCCCCAAATCAGTCACAACTCGTTGAAATAACTGCACACTTCTTAGGTTGTCCTGATTGGCATCAGTCATGTAATGTTTCTAATTTCCCCTCTGTTGCGCTCTTTCCTGAATTAGTCAAAAGAATGCTCCTTCCAAGCGGGGCTTACATGGAGAATGGGTTACTATCGCAATTCTAGGAGGTTTACGAACTACACAGATTTAGGAATGCATTCTAAGAGATCTGATTTTGTACCGGCAAAGGTCCCACAAGGTAAGAAAGGACAATAAGAAAATCTTTTTAAAAAACAAAAGACAGCTCGTAGAATAAGAAGACTAATAGAAAATGTTTCGGTTTTCCAGTTACTAGCCAATCTAAGGTGATCTTAAAAGGATCAAGAAAGATTAATGCCTGGTTGAGAGATCAGTAGGGAATCTTTGAGCTATAGATTAAAACATGTTTTAAAAAATAGAAGAAGGCAATTGCATATCACTTCCATATTGTTGCCAAGAAATCTGGACCGCTTGCCCATATAATCAGAAGGAGCTAAGCTCAAATTGAAGGAGATTTTAATTTTAGAGAAGTGCTATTACATTACAGATAGTCTTCGATTTATGACTATTAAACAAAAAAGTTTAATGACTTTTTGAAAATTATAGTGGTGCTGAAAAAAGCGATTT
The DNA here is from genome assembly GCA_017656035.1 of Myanophis thanlyinensis. Taxonomy (NCBI): domain Eukaryota; kingdom Metazoa; phylum Chordata; class Lepidosauria; order Squamata; family Homalopsidae; genus Myanophis; species Myanophis thanlyinensis. The sequence goes on from JAEANM010014725.1 coordinate 6,368, forward strand.
ATTAACTGTCTTTGCATTTATGACTGTTCCAGTGTCCTTGCAGTCACATAATCAAAATTCACGTGGTTGGCAACTGGCATGTACTTATGATGGTTGCAGCACCCTGGGGTCATGTGATTGCTATTTGCTACCTTCCCAAGGAACTTCCTCCAACAAACAAAGTCAATTGGGGCAGCTGAATTCACTTAACAACCAAAGCAAAATAGGTTGTAAAATCGAGTGTGACTCACTTAACAATCTTATCATTTAGTGATGGTATTGCAGTCCCAATTATGGTTGTGAGTTAGGACGAATTACCTGTGTGTAATTTGTGGTCAACCTTTTGGAGGAAAATCAGCATTCAGAACTGAGATAAGATTTTCTCGCTGATGTTACACTTGTGCTTACTTGCCAGGTGTATTCTCATTTCTCAAAGAAAGCTTCTTCTGAACAGACCTTTTAAAACAGGCTTTTACTACAGAACAAAAAGAACAATCAAGAATATTGATGTTCTTGAACCGCACTATAATATTGAAGGATAGTTAAAATGCACGAATATTAGTAGACAGTAGCCTTAGTACATAATTTAAGAGCATCTTTTACAATCCTCTTTTCCTGTATCATAATTAAACCTAACAAAGCCTTATTTTGAACCAGATCAGGGAATCCTAAACCTTATTAATATTAATAGATGATCCCTACTTTGATTATACAAATAGTTCTCCAATATACAACTAACATCTGGTAATACACTGCCCTGTACAATTGCTATTTTGTTTTTTCTCTATTTTATTTTATTTCCCCCCCAAAGTTCAAATACCCAAAAAAGAGAAAGAAACTAACAACCACCTGATACTAATAAAAAATAGCAATAGCAATGGCATTTAGACTTGTATAGAGATGGCTTTACAGTCCTCTCTAAGGATTTATAGAGTCAGCATATTGCCCCCAACAATCTGGGTCTTCATTTTACCAACTTTGAAAGTATGAAAGGCTGAGTCAACCTTTAGTGAGTCAGGATCAAACTCCTGGCAGTGGGCAGAGTTCGCCTGCAATACTGCATTCTAATTACTGTGCCACCACGCCTCGATATAAAATCATGTGCACACACACAAAAAAGGAAATAAATAAATAATGAATACATCATTCTCATACTAATGTTAAATATAAAAAGTCCACTCTGGTTGAATGCCGACAAGTATATCAAAAGCATCTGATGTGTTCTTGTCCCCTTACACAACAGCTCTACCAATAGTTATCAACTTTTCCATCTACTGTATATTTGATGCAAATATACCATGTTACATAAATATATCTCTGATGTGGCAATCTATTTATCTGACAATTTTTTAATTGCTAGAATTGCCATGTTCATATGACTTTTAAAAGCATGTGGTGGTGATAAAAAAACAGTGCGTGAACTGTGACAACAGGGCCTCCCTACGGAGAAATCATATCATCCTAGGTTCCAATGATGCCTAATTGATGATCCTTAGGAGTTTTGACGGCTGCCTCGTGGGTATCTGAAACTTGCCTCTTCCTGATTCATTAATTTCTGGATAATTGAGAAGCTAGTTGAGAAGATTCTCCTGCATAGGCTTTTAAACAATAAATCAGTTAATTGGGCCTTCACATGTGGACTCGCTCATTCATACCTTGTGATGTAATGTGTTGTATATAAGGGAAATCTTCCTGCTTGGCTAGGCAAAGCATTCACATTTTGTAAATAACCTTTCAAATGAAACCTTCATGATAAGAATGGAAATTTTTCAAAGATAAGATAAGATAATGATGGCTCTGAAATAGGCAAGCCAGGACTGAGATTCTTTGGCTAACCATCCAGTGTTTACCACTATTAAAAAAAACCCAGCCTTTCGTTCCATCCTACCTTGTGATAAGAATAATTATGATCTTCTATTTAATTATATTATTCACTGGTTCCCAGGGAAGTCTGCCAAAGACTGAAGGCCATGGATTAGGCAAAACAACTTTCTATCTTTTAGAGCTAGCTGTTTTGGCTTCCGCTCACCGTTTTGATTAGAGACGGATTTTATACTTTTAAAAAACTGCTACATCAAAGAAGTGAGTCAAAAAAGTCCACAATTCTACAGTCTCTTTGATATAATTTCCAGCATAGCATTATTATTATTTTTTTAAGGAAAGGAAATAACTCCTGCAGACAAAATGCTGGCACTTAGTTGAAAGATTTGATTGCTATACAATTAATATTTATTACTCAGATACATAAACATGCTTTGATTGTATGGAGAGATTTGCCTTAGACAAGGAACAAGAACCCATGGTCTTCCAAATGTCGCTAAACTAATTTCTCAGCATCTTTTATTATTGGCCATGTAGTCTGTTTATTTGGAATGATGATATATCAACAATCTAACACAATTTGTTGGAATACAAGTAAGTTAGAAACTAACATTTATCTATAATGTTTTTAATCACATTTCCCTCTTCTTTCTTTTTGTATTTTTAAAAATAATGGAGATTTAAGCACTTAGCTCATAGATTGAATTTATTATTTACATTATTAAAATGATTAATGTACTGAACGATTTAATATTTTTAGTTATTAATTTCTACTAATCAAAGATATACTATTAACTCTAATCCTGATAATGTCTAAGTCCACTTATAAAAATTATATTTCTGTACCAATTATTCCTTTTTTCTTTTCTCTTTTTGCTTGTTTGTTTACTTTTTTCTTTTTAAAAATGATTAATAAATATATAAGCATCATCGGCCAGGAGTTCCCCATCCCTGTTTTAGAATGATTCCATATTGGATACTATAAATACCAGGCCCTGATGTAAGAAGCAGTTGACTCTTCTCGTTGAATTGTTCCCACTTGAAATATGAAGGCTCAATTCTTCCTCTCAGAAGGAAAGCTGTTTTTGTGTTTATGAATAAATCACTGATATTGGCATGCCTCTTGGTTCAAAGCAAAGAGTATGAAAAGTCTTAAAATAAAAGACCTATCCAGTCTATAAGCTTGTTTCCCCATAATGGTAAATAAGATGATCCTGGAAACCAACCAGCTTTCTGATCAGTAGGCTAATCTTGGAGGTATTACTTATACATTATGCCCAACCGCCATTGATATCCATTTTTATGAATATAATGAATCAATTTCTAACTAAGTAAGTGATAGCTGTTGCCAATTGCAAACTTCAACAATACAGCATATAGTATAAATATCCTTCCTATTTTGTCTATTTTGCAAGCAAACTTTTCTATGAACAGAATTGGCTGCAACTCCAAGGCACAATTTAGGAATGCCAATTGAGAAATTGCTGTATCATAATCACAAAAATTCCATAGATATGATTGCATTGATGTTTGCTGATCCTGGTGAATTAAAGCCCATTTATATTTGTGCTGGATCACGGCCTGTCATACTGGAAAGAAATCCATTTTATTCATTTGGAAGGATTTAAAAAATTCACAATTCCAGCCAAGTGAAGGCACAATAAATATTTTGAAAGATATTATGCTTACTCTTCTGGGCATAATTGGATGCAAATACAATGCTAATTATTTTAGCCAGCTAGTAACACAAAGTGAATTATTCATCCTGGTTTTAAAAATATGGTCCCCAAAATCATAGGGAAAGTGACAACTTTGGCCATAATCATTTCTGCCAAAACTGAATCGTTAATCTTGGGTTCACAAAAGAGCATTATGAAGAAACAACAGGGCATTACTACACTATCATTTTACTACAGCATATGCTTCATCAGCAGACATAAGAAAACTGCTTAGTTTTAAAAGGGGAGTAAATTTTGACATCACAACCATAAACTTTACAACAAACACCACAAATGTATACACATTACATGGAAGTAAGCACCACTGCACTCAACAGAATTTAGAGTAGTTATAACCAATAGAATAGCTCGGGTTGAACTGCAGAGTCCTCGGTACTCTCTGAGCTTGGTTGTTTGCCCGAGGATGTTTTTTTTCCCAACTAAGTAACATCTTCAGTACTAGAAGGAAGTGAGATTTGTTCTGGCCATCTACTTTTATATAAACAGAGCACAAATCCCACTTTCTTCTAGTATTGAAGGTATTACCTAGTCAGGTAACGAAATGTCTGCAAGCAAAGAACCAAAGTCAGAGACCATCCAGGACTCCAGGCTAATTGTAAATAAGGATGCATTGTGTAGTTATTATTGATATGAACTAGAAGAATGAAAGATCATTCCCAGCTAAACAATATGGTTTTGCATCTATGCTTAGAAAGTAAAAAGTTGGACTCATGAAAATGGCAAACATTCAAGAAGCAAGTCTTTGCATAGGGCTGGGAATGGAATTTGATAGACTTCAGCAGAAGCTACAGTATTGGCAAAGACTGATTTAGATTGTTCTATTTGTAAGGAATATATTTTTAAAAATGCATTCTTGTTTCATTTTACAGCTTCTGTGGATTGGGTTACTGCTATCATTTTTTTTAAAAAATGTGGTAATTCAATCGATCACCCATTTAACTACTGATGTCCCTATGAGTGATTGTGATGCAAACGCACTATTGGCCTCTGAACTCGAGAATGTCCAGCTTTCAGGTGAAGTTGAATTATGTACAGGAACATCCCCTAACATTTATCTTGATGGAGTCCAAGAAATATTGCCTGCAGGCAAGAAACCTTTTGATACAATGGGTCTTTAAATCCAATATCCTCTTAAGGAAACAATTGGATGGAATTGAAAGAATTCTTGCCAAGTCAGAATATGGAGAGTTCACCATCATTGTTTCATTAAGGTCATATGTCCTTGAAGTCAGGCTTGCTTTTGGGTGATGATATGGCTTTGTGTACATGTGCTTTTATTGGCAACAAGGTGGAAGTGATTTGCTGTTGGCTTCTTCCATTATATTTACTTCCTAGTCTACCCAAATTACAGCATTTTGAAAACAAGGACAGACTTTTTGCAGACATTGTCCTGCTTCTGGATATAATTGCAATTAAAGGTGTACTGTGACAGTAATCTCAAAGCACGTAAGCCTGGAGAGGTCTCTGCTTGTTCAGAACACACACACACACACACACACACATTGGGTCTATGACCTTAATAAAGATTTGATTTATTCCCTAATCAAAATGTCAAAACACCCAGGAGAGAAATATTATTAAATGTTTACATGCACACAAATCCCTCCTTGAGGTTAACTGCAGGAAAGAGTTTGTTGGAAACATTTTATCAGAGAAAGAGAGAGACAATTCTAAGACCAAATGAAGCCTTCCCAGATTCAAGTAGGAAAGAACCAATCACACATTACCTTCTAGATGCAAAAGGAAATTTAGCTTAGAGTGTAAGCTGATTTTTTTTTGAAAGGGGGAGAGATGTGGTCAAAGTCTTTACCTGAATCTTTTCACCAGTATTTCTATGGAAGTTGTCTCCAATTTTGCTCATTATTTTGTTATTTTTGTTATTTATTTTGTTATTTATTTATTTTATTGAGGACCTGTATACTGCATGAATCAAAAAGAGGGTTGTGAAAATATCTACAGACCCCTCACATCCTGGACATAAATTGTTTCAACTTCTACCCTAAAAACAATGTTATAGAGCATTGCACACCAGAATAACCAAACACAAGTACATTTTCCCCTGCATACCAGCACTCTGCTAAACAACTGTCAAATTATTTACTAGGACTGTATTATTATTATTATTATTATTATTATTCTCATCCTTATTATTACCTAACTCCTCCCAGTTATGACTATAACCTTGTTGCTTGTATTTTTACAATTTATATTATTTTATTTAGTTTCCTAGTATGATTTGATTGCTTATTTAGTATCCTATGACTAACACTAAGTGTTGTATCTTATGATTCTTGGTGTATTTTTTAATGTATACTAAAAGCGTATGCACCAAAGATAAATTCCTTGTGTGCCCAATCATACTTAGCCAATAGAGAATTCTATTTTATTCTATTCTAAAATAGTATAATGGTATAATGACAAAGAGATAAAATGCACCAGGGCAATAAGAATTTTATTAGCATTGTTTGTTATGTTTCTCAGACTAGATTCATCCCAGCAAAAACTTGCCCTAGGACTAAGAACCCTTCAGCAGCTTCAGTGTGACATAATATTTCAAACCTTGTTTCTAGTGTTATAGTGGTTGTTCATTTTCCTTTTGGATAAGGATTGAATAAGGTGTTGGGTGGGCATAGTAGCTAGGAGCTATTATAGCTGTGGAAGTAAATGGGAGACAGGACACACAACTAGAACAATTGCACAAGATTGTGGCAAATGCAAGAATAAGGAAGAAAAGAAAGTCTTTGCAAGGGAATGTTTAAGTGATTTTTGCAGGGGGAAAAATCTTCACATGTTTCCAGACCTTTGGTGCAAATTGACTGTGCTGGCACAAATCACACAATAGCATCCCCCAATAAAATTTGAACAAAAATGATCAATCACATAGAGCTGTGGAACCTGTACATATGTAAAGCATAGGTGGTAATGAAACAAGACAATAAAATAACTTGATAACATTAATATGAATGTTTAAAATAACTGTGATATAATTAATTGTAAAATAAGAGTAATATAAAATAGTTAATACCAGTTATAAAGGCTCAAAAATTGTTGAATGCACTCAAATAAATAGTTTTACAATACATTAAAGTGGAAAAAGTCTGTGGGATACATCTAAAGGAAAATGGAGAGAGCTAGGTATCTCTGTCCAAAGAGAAAACTGAATAAATGTTCTACAAATTTTTAGCTTCTCTTTGATGAATAGACTATGCTTTACTATAACTGATGTTAATGCCTAGGCAGTTTCATGTGAGCTTAGAGTTCTTTCAAGTAATTTGTTGAGCCAAATTTAGCATACTTATTGAATATAGTCTATTATCACAGGAACAGATTAGCAGAAGTTTTTTATAATACAAGTATTAGGATTTATAATGGAAACAGTTTTAAAAGTTGTTTTGGTTAAAAAAGAAAGAAAAGAAGAAATGAGAGAAGGGCAATGGGAAATAACTGAGCAGTGTACTCATGCAATTTTGTTTGTAATTAGAAGTGATATTACTATTTTACACAAACTAGATTTCTGTCTTAATACAATTTTACTTTTTCAAAATGATGAATTACATTAATGTTACCAAATATGAATTATATTAATGTTTCCAAATATGAATTATTACAATAGTATGCTAATTAATGCATTTTTCACATTTTGTTGGATAGCAATATGTAGCTTCAAAAGAAAAAAAACAAATGGAGTTATTAATCTACATTTCGTGATTTATTTGCAAAATCAGCAAAGAATATTTGTTTTGCTGCCAAATAATCTTTCGTAATAAGTATCCCCTGGTTTTTAGTTTCTATTAACTCTCATAAGGAAAAAAATAGGCTTAACTCCCAGTGAATAGATGAACTAACCATGCAATTTTGGGGAAAAACAATATGGAAATGTTTGCCATTGCCTTTTTTTGAGATTATTTAAAAAACTTCCTATCATATTTCACACCACCACTATAATAATTTCTTTCCAGAAATTCAACTTTACAT
>JAEANM010014726.1:0-13881 GCA_017656035.1 Myanophis thanlyinensis
AAGTATTTACATAATAACAAGCACTTTAACCACACCGTGACATATATATCTTATAATTATTTACAATCCTTATCTTACATTCTTATATTTATGATCTAGCCATCTGTACAGATTATTCCAGACCACATAATATTCTTTCTCCTCCTTTCCTTTCAATTTCAGTGTTAGTCTGTCCATCTCTGCACATTCAAAAATTTTACCAATGACCATTTCCATAGGTGGTCTATCTTTTTGTTTTCAATTTTGCACATATGCAATTCTTGCAGCTGTTATGATATGTATAATCATGTATTGGAGGTGTCTTTGAATTTTGGGGTCAATTATGCCTAATAAGTATGTTTCTGGTTTTAGTTCGATTGTTACTCCCATTATTTCATATATACAATTTTTAATCTATTCCCAGTATCTAGGCTTTCTGGCCTTGCCACCACATATGATAGTACGTTCCTTCTTTATTTTTACATTTCCAGCATTCTAGTTTCATATTGGGATACATTTTAGCCAGTGGCAGATGCCATCGATAAAGCATTTTGTATAGATTTTCTTTGTAGGCTGTCGATAATGTCAGTTTACAATTCCTGTTCCATAGTCTTTCCATCCATTCTGCTAGTCTTCTCCCTGTTTGTCCTACATAGTAGATATTACAATCCTTACACTGTATGTTGTAGATGATTCCGTTGTTTTCTTCTGAGGCTGCTACATCCTTGGTTTACTTAGGATATTTTGGAGAGCTTTAGCAGGTTTGTGTTACAGTGATACAGTGTTGTTGGTGGTTTCTGAGATTATTTGAATGTATGGCAGTGTTATCCTCTTCTCAGCTTGTGTTGGTTGTATTGTAGTAGGTTGAGTATCAAGCACTTTTTGATAAAAATTGTGTGGGTATCCATTTTGTTGGAAGATGTTGTATAAATCATCTGATTCTTTTTTGGGATGTCCAGGGATTACTGCAATTTGTTTGTGCTCATCTGTGTTCTTACAGAGATTCTCTTGTGAGTAGGCTAACGTGTTCTTTTCTTCTTCCCTTGTGAACTGTATTCCTTTGAAGATCATATTCATAATTTAATTACTGCCATCAAGTCAGTGTGATCTTTTAGCAAAGATGGAACTTTTCCAGGAACTCCTGTCCTCAGTCTCACACTTCAAGTCTCCCAACAGTACATCCCTCAACACTATATTGAGTCCATCCATCCTGTAGCTAGCTGTTCTTTTATTTTCCTTCCTATTAGCCTCCCTGGCTTTACAAATTTTTCAAAGGAACTGGATTTTCACATGTCCTAAATATGATCATTTGAGGCTGATGATTTGTAGTTCAAGTGATAACTCTAAATTCATTTGTTCTGTATTCCATTTTTTTCTTGGCTATTTGTATTCTCAAAAAGCCTTCTCCAACACCAACTTCGAAAAGTGCCAATACTCTTTCTATCCTATTCTTTAAAGTCCAACTACTATCAAAGGGAAAATCACTGCCAGCACAATTTTGATGCTAGTGGATATACACACTCCACATTCATATTTTCTAAGGCCTTCAATATTATTCTACCAAATCCTAATCTGAGGCACATTTATTGATTCTTGGATTATTTATTAATAGTTTACCCTAAAAAAAGTAGAAGCTATCTACCTCTTCAGTATCTTCATTAAGAGTCCTAAAGCTGATTAAACTTGTCTTAAACTTATTTTGGTCTTAATCTTAGACCCACTGCTCTCCTTGATTTTTCTTACTAGAGCTTGTAGATCACTTGCATTTTTAGCCCTCAGAGAAATGTCATCGGAGTATCACAGGTTATTGATATATCTTCCTCCAATTTAAAAACCATGATCATCCAATCCAGACTTCCTCAATATGTATTCAGAATGTAGGTTGAATACATAAGGACAAACTATATAGTTTTGTCTCACTTCTTTGCCATTCTGGACCAACCTGTTTCATCATGTTCCATCAAAAGTACTTGTGAAAATCCAATTACAAACTTGATATTAGTCATCAGTGTAATATGGTTGCAAAAAAAAGGCAATTGCAATTTTGGACTCTATCAACAGAAATATAATTTTCAAGTCATGGGAAATAATATTTCCAATTTACTTTGCATTCAACTGAATCCTTCTCAAAAAGTGTCTAGTTCTGAAAAGATTCAGGAGCAATAATTTGATGTTCTAATAAATAAGATATTCTAAAGCATGTTTAGCATAAATAAATAAAAGGAAATAACCCATAACTGAACTAGGATCCAAAGCTAGGTTTCATAAATACAGGAAGGCTTGCCTTTTTTTTAAACAAGTCTCCCTTGATACATAATCAATTGCTTTAAAAAACAGTATCATTGTTGATACTGAACAAATGGAAATGACAAGTAAGAGAAATATAATGAAATCCATTAGACTAATAAAGAGGCCTTTGCATCAACATAGGCAATTGGGGGATGCCTGTCTGCTTTATAAATAGATTTCTCAAGAAATATTTAAATATATCATGAAGTCAACTTATTTTATTTATAAAATTCCTATACCATCCTCAAAGCCAAAAAGCACAATAATACTAGTTGCCAATTTATTTTTGAAGCCAGAAAAAGCTGAGAATGAAATATATTAAAATAAATTTTAGATATATATGTTTAATTTTAATATTAATTTAAAGCAAACATACAACTTCCCCAAGATGCATGAACAATAAAAATCACTTAAAACTTTTTTTATAACAGAACTACAAATCATAGTGTTACACTGAAGCAAATGTATTAAATATGTAAAAGATAGTCCTAAGTAGCAGTTTCTAATTGTGAAACCACTAGAGCAAAAGATATCTACTACTTTGTATTTTGCAAATAATTTCAGCAGAAGAGGCCATAGAAACAGATTATACAGGCAATCTTAAAACATCAAATTTAGTAAGTGGTCATCAGGCTGCTCAGGTTTTTCAAATAATCTAAATGTTTAAAACTTGTATCAGCAAAATAGATACCAAAATGAAGAACTGGGGTTCTATTTTCAGGTGCAATTTGGCCTTGCTTGAACTTCTCTAAAAGGCTATCAGGAGTCAAAGTTTACTCAAAGGAGATGTTACATGCGAGCTGGTTGAAGATTATATAAAAACTTCCCTGAAATAAATGTTAAGCTGATGATAGGCAATCATATGAAAAAGAAAGTACACCCCCTTTGAGTTCTATGGTTTTATTCATCAGGATATAGTAAAATCACCAGGTCTTTGGTGGTTCTTAAAATACAATCTCAAATGAACAACAGCACATGACATATTATACCATGTCATCATTTATTACAAAAAGAAAGCCAAAATGGAGAAGCCCTATATAAAAAACTAATACCTATGCTTCCATAGGTATGAAGAGGCTAAGTAGCAGCCAGATGCTACTGATCAAGTGCTCTTGATCAATTGATCATCAGCATGTGTGACTACCTCTACAAAAGCCAAAGTTTTAGGACTTTGCTGGTCTCCAGCATTCAGGTGTATGTTAACACAATGCCGAAGAGTAAATAGGTTTTAGAGAAACTATTGTTGCTGCCCATCAATGTGGGAAGAGTTATAAGGCCATTTCCAAACAATTTGAACTCCATTATTCTATAGTGAAGAAGATTATTCTCAAGTGGAAAACATTCAAGACAGCTGTCAATCTTGCCAGGAGTGGATGTCCCAGCAAATTCACTCTGTGCAATGCTCAGAGAAATTGCAAAAAAAAAGTGTTACCTCTTAAGACTCTACAGGCCTTAGATAGCATGTTAAATGTTAACGTTTGTGACAATACAATCAGAGAAAGACTGATCAAGTATGGTTTGTTAGAAAGGGTTGCCAGTAGAAAGCCTCTTCTCTCTAAAAAGAACATGACATTGAAGCCTGGATTTGCAAAATAGCATCTGAATAAGACTTCTGGAACACTGTCCTTTGGACAGATGAGACCAAAGTGAAGATGTCTGGCCATAATGCAAAGCCATGTTTGGCAAAAACCAAACAACAGATCAGCACAAATATCTCATACCAATGGTTAAGCAATCGTTAAACATCAAGTAAATCCATTTTGTATTCCCAAATTTACTCTAAGAAATAAAGCAAAATAAACATCTCCCTCTTTGTAAACAGATCTTTAAAGACTCATCATTCAATCCTGGTCAAAAATAAACCCCATTAATAGCTACTAGAAACAACATATATATTTTAACCCTAACTGAATAAACTCACTCTATAGAGCTGTTTATTTTAAAAAGCTTGAAGCTTGATCTTTAATCCCATCAAATAACATCCCACAAGTTAATTTGTCATTCTCTTTGTCTCCTTTCAGAAACAGCTTTAGTAGCTTTTCTTTGTCTCCTCAGAGAAAGTTTCCTTGATTTTACATATTCCTTTTCTAGCTTTCCAAGGCACACTTCTAATTTATTATTTTGATGGCCCCTTTCATTGTTAAGACTCCAGGTTTCCTTTGGCATCTTCATCTATGTTGGCATCTTTTTCCACTTCATTCTCATTCTTTGGCATTTTAAGTCCATTTTCAGGTCCACAGCATCATTTTCCATATCACTTTTATAATCCAGCATTTTCTAAAACCCCAAATCCACATTTAAATAATTATCAGAGTTTTATACAATAAAATCTGTTGTTCTTCACTCCAAAACAATCTTACATTGTTCTTAAACAGCCTTGATTTTTTTCTATAGTTAAATAGTATTGCCCCATTATATGAATGGGTATCTCCTCCCTTAATTGTAATGGTTTGTTTTTTTTCTGGTTCCCTTTAGTCAGCTTTCAAGTCCCCTCTTATCATCTGTTTATTTTCCAATCAACAAAACTTTCCCAAATGAGGATTGTTTTACAATTCCAAAATCTTCATAAATTTTACAAATGTTTAAACACCCCACATGAAATATTCTTTCAAGTCCACAAAGCTATTTAACGTTCCAAAATCCACATTCCAGTCCCTATTTTACTGTTTCCAAAAAATAAAGTCTTTCTTTTTTAATCTTTAAACTTACATAAAAGTTATCTCATCTACAGCAGAAGTGGATTCTCCTGGTCCTTTAGAAGATTCTTAACTTCTAGGAAGTTAATAATAAGCATGGCTAGTCTAGTGAAGAGAAGGACAAGGGGTGACATGATAGCAGTGTTCCAATATTTGACGGTCTATCACAGAGAGGAGGGAGGCAACTTATTTTCCAAAGCGCCCAAAGGTCAGACAAGGAACAATGGATGGAAACTGGTTAAGGAGAGATTCAACCTAGAAATAAGGAAAAAAAATTTCTGACCATGAGAACAATCAATCAGTGGAATAGCTTGTCTTTAGAAGTTGTGGATGCTTCATCACTGGAGGATTTCAAGAAGATATTGGACAGCCACTTGTCAGAAATGGTATAGGGTCTCCTGCTTAACCAAGGGGGTTGAACTATATGACCTACAAGGTCCTTTCCAACACTATTATTCTGTTAAAAGCAGTATTCTAAAGTATTAGATGAGGAAATATGTGAACCCAGTATCTCTTTGAAAAGTGCCAAATGATGCCAAATTAATCAGGATGAGTTTTGCTCCTCTCCCAGAGACTTTAGACCTGCTGAAAATCGCTATTCACAGGATTCTGTAAGGAGCAAACTTGGTGATCCTTGTCCATTTCAAGGAGCCAATACATTCATCTGCTCCTATTATCACCATGGTTACCAGTTCTGCAAAAAGTAGAGTTCTGTTCAATCTGCCATTGCTGTAAGTTCACTTCCTTGTCTACGATGACTGGGAATTATGAGTTGGAGACTTCCATGGCTAAAGTATGTCACGTTGATTAGCACTGAACAATAACATCGCAATACATTCATTACTATCAGTACTCACTACAGCGAGCCCAAAAGTGTTTTTCAAAAGGCAACTGGGCTTTCTTGGTTTTGGTCTGAAAATGTTTCACTTCTCATCCATGAAACATTTTCACTTCATTCTTGGATGAGAATTGAAACATTTTCAAGAAAAAAAAAATCAAGGGAGTCCAGTTTCCTTTTTGAAAAGCACCTTGATGTGGATGATTGAGAATCTCCATAGTCACTACAACTAATTTATACGTAGATTTGCTCTTTGTCCTCCAAATGATGAAATGCTGAGACTTGTTAAAATATATCTTATGGCATGAGAAGCATTTAAAAGTATTTCAGGTGTACTAGAATTTAAGGTGAATGGACATAGTTGTTTTTTGTTATTGTTAGTCGCAAAGTCGTGTCCAACCTATCGCAACCCCATGGACAACATTCCTCCAGGCCTTCCTGGTTTTTACCATTCCCCGGAGTCCATTTAAGCTCACACTGACTGTTGCAGTGACTCCATCCAGCCACCTCATTCTCTGTTGTCCCATTCTTCTTTTGCCTTCAGTCGTATCCAGCATTAGGCTCTTCTCCAGTGAGCGCGCATTAAAAACCCACTTATTCCAGCTAGCTGGTCTGGCCAATACTTAACGGGGTGTCAAATTTGTTTTAAATTGTTTTTAAAAATTTAAATGATTTATTTAAAATTTAATTTTTTTTTAATGTGGGCCTGGATTTAATTCTTTTCTTAAACTGTTTTTCAACTTTTTATGTATCTTTTTTAAATGGCTGTACACCGCCCCGAGTCCCTAGGGAGGGGGGCGATATAGAAATGTATGATAATAATAATAATACAGTATGACAAAACTATGAGCATATATAATTTGTCAACAAGTACAATCAATAAACAGAACTACTCCACCATCAGTTATAGTAATGGAAAAAAGGATTAGTTTGACCTCAGTTCAGTTTTTAACAGCCAACTCTAAATATAGGATCTACCAGCCCAGTATTTTTTATATTTGTAAACATTTCCATCAGAGCTATGCTGCCAACCAATTAAACATAACAGCAATTTTGCGTCACTTACTTTTATATATTATTTCTAATATTTTTCAAATAACATTTAAATTAAAAAAAATAACAAAAACACTGAATTTTCACATTGAACATGCTATTTAGTTCTGGATGAGTGCACATAAGGAGTTTTGAAGTCACACAACTAAAATGCTTAGAGAAATATAATTGGAACTTAACTGGTTCATATGCATTGTGAGAAGAATGAAAAAACAATTTAAGGAAATATTGTAATTCATGGATTTTCTTTTCTCTATCATGCTGTTTGAACAATAAGCATCACTTTGAATTTGCTTTTCTAAAAAAAAGAATGTGGAGAGGCTCCCTGACACCGTAAAACATTACTGGGATTAAAAACTAGCACTTGACAGATATTCAATCTTGATTAGCTAAATTAAACAGGAAAAAAAATCTATCCACAAAAGACACTATCCTGCACAGTCCAGGAGTTCAGATGGGCAGCCTTAAAAAGGTGGATTAAATATAGCCAGATTAAAGAGCTGCTCCAAAAATACATATTACTACATTTATCTTATCTGTTCTTCAAAAAGAACATCATATCTAACAAAAGAGAATATCCTATGAATTGGTGGCTGAAGGCAGAGAGAAAGAGCACTTGTGAAAAGAAACATTTTTCTGAGCTCTCATATTATAAAGATGCTGAATTATTTAGCAAGGACTAAACAAGCATTCTCAAATGCAGGTAGTTCTCAACTTATCACCAGCCGCTTTGGAGTTACAACTGCCATACAATCCATAAAACTTTCTCCAGCCATTGTAAATCGTTGTGCTGCTTCTTCCATGTTCATGTGACTGCATGTCAGGTGCTTGACAACAGGTTGTCTTTACAAATGACTGTGTGGTTCTGTAACCACGACTTGTGACTTTTTTTGCCAGTTTTTGGCAAACACCATTTAACATTAAATTGGGCTCTGCAAATTATTTGTATTTTTATCAGAAAATACTGTGAGCTCTGGAATATCAAGTTGAGTATTTATATACTAAACCTGACTGGTCGTGATCATACACATAATATGTATGAAAGTACTACGCATAATATGTATGAAAGTACTGTTTATCATAAAGTTCTTCAATTAGACATTTATGAATTCACGCATATGGATTATGCACCTGTGGAGAAGCCTGTCTGGAACATTTTAGAAATGAGAGATTTTTTTGGTGGGAATCCTTCTCTTTGAGCACCATATGCAACAAGGCAAGGTTTTTGCTGAATCACTTCAGTTTCTGAGACTGAGAGAGTAGATATCAGGAGTAACAGTGAAATCACCTGATACAAGAGTGGATTGGGAGAATTCACAAATTAACACCTAGGTGTAAATTCTAATTAGACTTCACTGTAGTCTTTGTGATTCACACATACTGGTGAGTAACTTGGAAGAAGGTCTTGATTGTCATAAAATAACAAAAGAAAGTACTTCTTTTCCAGAGACAATATCTCCAAGAATGGAAATCCAGTCTATAGCACTAGGTGAAGGTGGAGGATTATGTCCATGTTGTTGCCCTCCACAGTATCAGTAATGGGGATTCTTTTAAGAAAAGCTGCAAATGCTGCTGTCATCCTGGTAAAAGAGGCACGCTGTCTTTGTCAATGCATAATAATGCCTGGTAGTTACTGTTATCCATTTAGACCAAGAGTGCCAAACTTGCATTGTCACAGCAGCGTCACGTGATTTATTGCAACTCTTTTCCCGTTTGGTAAACCAGGCATGGCCAGCTGAACCGTGAGTTTCGCAGCCCTGATTTAGACAATCTTTGAAGAGACGCAAACTTTACATCTTGGAACTATATTGATTCAAGTGAAACAGAGAAGGAATTTGGAAGAAGTCAACTGAGTGAAAAAATTATCTTTTATGAAAGATAAAGCAATTATTTTGCAAGGTACTGTGCAGTGTACACTCCTACTGAGTAAGTTAAAAGTCCTCTTCCATGATAGGTGAATGGGGAAGTCACCATGGACAAATGGTGCTTGATGAGGATGGATAAAAATTGATTTTTTTAAAAAAAGTAAAAAAAATGATTTTTTTTATTTTTATCAAATTTATTTTAATAAAATGCTTTTGGAGTAGAAAACTATCTTTTGATAGATTTTTATCTAAAAACTAAAACTATCTAAAGATAGTTTTCTATTTAACATACATTAATAATTCAGTTTATTCAGCATGAAATGGAGCTTAGTTATGTAGCATGAGGCTCTATATTCTGCAATATTGGGACCAACAGGAGTCAACAGCGGGTCAGAGGAGGAGCCGCTGCGGGACAGAGATGACAGTTGCTCTTTAAAAATTATGATTTAAATCGAGTTGATTTAAATTAAGCCTTTTTACTAGTGATTTAAATCATGATTTATATCAACTTGATTTAAATCAAATCCACCCTGTGCTTGATCATTAACATGGAGAGGAAAAACCCTCAAACTAGAGGTTGTGAAGAGGTTGTAATCAATAGAGATATCTCCATAATCTCTTCATAAAATATTTTATCAGTTGGTTCCCCTCTCCCTGAAAGGGGAAGAGCAAAAGCCAAGATAGAATATAAAATTTAGGGGACTATGAAATTGTATTGTTTAAAATGTAATTGGAAGGCCAAAACATATTCAACCTGACAGAGTCAAGCTTTGCTCCATGTATAGTAATAAATCTTGACTCTTTAAATAATTAAAGAAATTTGATTATAGCAGAAATTTACAGACATGATAGTGCCAGATTAATTACTTTACTGAGCAGCCAAATAATACAAGAAGCTTCAAAGATCAGCTTTCTGCAACACCTAAAAGTGAAATAATTTAAGTAGGATTTTCCCTATATGTATGGGATAAAGGTAAGCATTAAAAGAAAATGGCAAAACAAGATGCAAAACTCCACTCTGCATTTTGAACAGATTAGAGCTGGTTGAAGAGTTGGTACCATTATTTGTGATGGAAGTCTCAATATATAGGTACATCCTGCTGGGAGAAAGACTGGTGACCCTTATTTTAAGCTCCTACTATTAATAACATTTCATAATTATTTTCTTTTTCTTGCCTTTATTTTTTGCTTTTTCTTTAAATTTGTTTTTACTTTATATAAAATTCACAATAAATATAATTTTTATTTACAAAAAGAAAAACTGTTCTTGAAAATGACAGCATTCTCACTGTCCTCCCCAATTCTCCACATAGACAGTTTATCGAAAAGGAATAAGATCTTAGGATTTAAGAGCAGCAGACCATAGGTTGCTGTTGATTTATGACTTATGAATGATGAACTGAAAAACAATTGAAACAGCTGAATACGTACGCATATCTTGGAAGACAATATATCTTTAAATAGCACATATTCAGGAGTGAATTATTTTATTTCACAGGACAATTTACCCTAATGCAGGTAGACAAAATTTGAAGAAAGACTGGTAGTAGGAGCTGTGTTGGTGGAGTTAGAATGCAGTATTGCAGGCTAATTTTGTTCACTGCCAGGAATTTGATCTTGACCAGCTCAAGGTTGACTCAGCCTTCCATCCTTCCGAGGTTGGCAAAATGAGTATCCAGATTGTTCGGGACATTATGCTGACTCTGTAAATTGTTTAGCGTGCGATGTAAAACACTATGAAGCAGTATATAAGACTAAGTGCCATTGATACTGCTATTTCCCTTGTCCTGTGCATTACAAGCTAAAAAAGAATATTGGCAAATGGCATCTATAATGATGGTTACAACATCCTGGGGTCACATGACCTTTTGCAAACTTCCCAATTGGCTTTTTCAATAAGCAAAATCAATAGGGAAAGCCAAATTTGTTTTAAGAACTGCATGTTTCATTTAACAACAGCAGTAATTTGCTTAACCATGGTAAAAAAACAAAATCAAGTGTGACTCATTTAACAACCATTTTGCTTAGCAACTGAAATTTTGGTACCAAATGTGATTGTAAGTTGAGAGCTGCTTGTATTATCATTTCTGAAAAGCAACATACCACCAATTAGGAGTCAATTACAATCCTGAAATCATTTTCACGTGTATTATTGCCAATTAAGTATCTCCCAACTTATTTAATTTTCTTTTTAAAAAAAACTGTTTGAATGCTTTGAATCTTTGTGTATCTTTGCTATTAAATATTATCATAGCTTCATATAGGTCTACATTATATTAAATGGAATCTGAGTAAATAAACAACAGCACCAAAATTTGGTGCTCAATTTCACAACCAAGTCATTTAATATGCAATCTATTGATGAGAAACATAACCCACAGATCCAGTCACTGGTTACACCTTTAGCTACAACAACACAACCAATAAGAAAGCAGTATCTTGCATTGCTTTGTAGGAAGTTTGATTAATTTATCCATGGCAATCTGTTTCAACTCAGTAAATTCTGAGGGCATTCTACCATGAACTTTTTATTTCAAGACTTGGCACACAATAGCCAAGTCTGGCTTGGATCCAGAGATTGGCCATTCCAAAGCACTAAATTTGTTCTTTGACCAGCCATTATTGGAATCACTGTCCTGCTGCCATGAGCTATATGCACGTCAGTTGCAAGTCCTGATATTCTCCTACAATTTTCTGTTACACCGGGTTTCTGTTAAACCAGAATTCATACTTTCTTCAAATATGGTGAATGCTCCAGATCCTGAATCAATGAAGCTTTTCCAAGGCATGACACTAATTAATAGCTGGTATGAGGTTCTTATTGTGAAGTGCAATGTTTAATTTCCACCAGACAAAATAATTTTGAGGTAGCTCAAAAATTTCCACTTTTGACTCATATGTCCATAGAATTTACATTTGGAAGTCTAGAGGGTTATCCCGGTACTTCGGCAAATTTTATGTGAGCATCGATGTTCTTAATAAAGAATGGTTCTATCTAGCTAGTCTCCTATGAACCTGTTTTTAATCTAGCGTTCTTCTGATAGTAGAGTCATAAACACTGACTTCAGCCAAAGAGAGAGAGATCTGCAGGTCGAGATTGTTGTTCTGAGGCTATTTCTGATTCCTAAGACACTTTTATATACAAGTCTAGATCAATGTCAAAACTCTGACTTCTAAATTTAACAAGGAAATTAAATATTACAGAATAACAGAATTGGAATGGACCTTGGAGGGCTTCTACTTCAACCGTTTGTCCAAGCAGGAGACCCTATGCCATTCCAGACAAATGGCTGTTCAATCTCTTAAAAATCTCTAATGGTGAAGTACTCACAATTTTTGAAAGCAAACCATTCCAGTGATTGTTGTTCTGTCAAGAAATTTCTCCTTAGTTCTGGTTGGATCTCTCTTTGATAAGTTTTCATCTAATTACTTCAAATATACATGTATGCATGCATACATACATACATTAAATATATATATATACCTATATAAATATATATGTGTCTGTGTAACTATTTGCGTAATTAGCCAAATATTCAAGCTCATATATACATGACCTTAATTAAAGGAAGTTTCATTTTTTTTAATTAAAAAAAAATCATTAAACATCATGATATAGAGTAGACCTGTCAAACTGGTGGCCTGCAGGCTGTATCCATGCCGACCCTGGCTCCGCAAAGGCAAAAAAAGTTGCAATACATCACAATCCAGCCTGCAACCCGATCGAGTTTGACATAACGGGTATAGCATATCCAACAATATTCAAGTAAAACAAAAAAGCTCAATATGTGTTTTATAACATTAAGAAGGATGGGCTTCAAAACAGACAACTTTTCTAGGTTTCATAGATTTAATGTTATCTCCCACATTTCAAAGATATGCAGCAGATAAATAGCTACCTGGTCTAGCAAGATGAGGACCAAGGAGGAACCAGCTTTCTTAGATTCCTTTAACTTGGACAAATCCAGGTACAAATACAAGAATCTAGTCAGCTCAGCTGCTTGTGCCTCAGCTGCTAGTAGACTACAGAGTAGGTTACGCTGACTCTGAAGATGCCAACTAGAACTATCAGTGAAGCATCAAGATATCAGAAAACCACACTACTGCTATTCAGCCTGAAAGCTCGTCACTCCTTGATGCTAACCACAAAAGCCTACACCAATATTGATCAATTATGTGCTATTAAATTGGTGTCAATTTTCTCCAAAATGATCTATCCACAACCTGGTCTTTTGGGTTTTCCCGAGGTGTATTCCCGAGGTGTAGTGTGCATGACAATATATGTCTTTTTTTCTTGCTTCTAGTATTTTTGCTTTATGTGGTTGAGTGAGTATTCTTTATCAAGTGCATACAGATGATTATGCTCCTGAGTGAAGAAATGGAGAGAAAACAGAAGGGTTCCACAAGGGGGATGACCTGACGAGGGGAAAGAAAGAGGAGGGAAATTGCTGACTAATTGCTACTAGCTGGCTATTTTCTGAAGGTTGCTGATTGTGCACTGTGTATGTTTGGAGGACTGCTTACTGTTAACCTAGATGACACAGTTTCAGGGGCCATATATGGAATCCACTTCCTGAGAGAGCAAACTCACTGAGCAAGCAAACAGGGGACCAAGTAAGAAAATTCATGCGGGAATCCAGCAGGAATGTGATAGAGAGCTCTAAACGGCATATTGAATCAAGGAAGTATCAAGATGCTATGAAACTGTGTGTTATGCATGTCCTCCAATTTGAAGAAAAACCAAACTATATCTTCTGGAAGTGAAAGCTTATGATTGTTCAAGTAGCCCTTCACTTACAACAGCAATTAAAGAAATTAATCTACTAGTCCAGTTTCAAAATTTGCAAACAATTAGGACAATTAAAACTGGGTCTAAAGTCAACATATATCCCACTTGACTACAGGTAATCCTTGATTTACTATCTTTCACTTAGTAACCTTTAGAAGTTACCTATGTTTGCCATGAGTCATGGTGGCACAATGGTTAGAATGCAGTATTGCATGCTAATTCTGCCAACTGCCAGCAATTCGATCCTGACTGGCTCAAGGTTTATTCAGCCTTTCTGAGATCAGTAAAATGGGGACATTTTTGTGTTCTGCGATGCGTGCATTTATTCTTCTGTTGGTTTGTCCAATGTATGTGGCTGGGCAATTGTTGCAT
>JAEANM010014727.1:0-13880 GCA_017656035.1 Myanophis thanlyinensis
GCTAAAAGTCGCTCCATTAGACTTTGAAACAGTCCTGGGGCCACACTGACTCCAAATTGGAGCCGGGTACATTTGAAAGCACCCCTATGAGTAACGATAGTTTGGGCCTCCACTGTCTTTGGACAGACCAGAAGTTGCTGATAGGCCTGGGCTAAATCCAATTTAGCAAATAATTTACCTTCTCCTAGCTGATGCAATAAATGCTGAACTACTGGAACAGGATAAGCAGTTTGTTGCATCGCCTTGTTCACAGTCAATTTATAATCTCCACATAATCTAACAGATCCATCTGGCTTTATGGGGGTCACTATGAGGGTTTCCCATGCTGCATGGTTCCCATGCACTGGTTCTAAAATCCCCTGTTTTAACAGTTTATCAATTTGTTCGTCAACGTTGCTCCTAAGAGCAAAGGGAACTCTCCTTGGTTTAATCCTAATTGGGGTGATATTGGGATCTAAGTTAAATGAAATGGGTTTCCCCTTATACTTGCCCAACCCATCGGCGAAAAGCTCTGCAAATTCTTCCATCAAGTCCTGGAAGTCTCCGGCCGGCACTGCTGAATTCACTCTGTTCACTCCCTCAACATGCAGAGGGCTTGAAACCATTCGAGTCCCAAAAGGCTGGGCAGGGGTTTCTCAATGACTGTTAATTCTAATGGCCCCTTGAAAGTTTTAAATTCGACTTGAACAGTTTGTTGCCCCAACACAGGAATTCTTTTACCTTGGTAATCGCTGATTACTGATGTTTGAGGTTTTAACTGTTCTTTTCGCAATTGAGGCATTAATTGTTGAAGCTTTTTCCATGCAATAATGGTTAATGCTGATCCGGTGTCCACCTCCATCTGGCAGGGTCTTCCTGTGATGTTGATGGTAATTCTTATTTTCTGGGCACCTCTTTTTCGATTTAAGCACACTCGGATGTGGTTAGTCTTATGTTTGTTTTGCTCGTTGCTTTTCTTTCTGGAAAACTCTCCTTCAGCTCCCCTGCTTCTTTGGAATGGTTTTTCTGCTAACGCTGCTGGCCTGCTTGTGCAAAAAACTCGTGCCAGATGTCCCTTCTTTCCACACCACCTGCAAATGGCGTCTTTAAACCTGCATTTGATGTGGGGGTGTCTTCCACCGCATCTTTGGCATGCACCCTCTCCCCAACGCTTGGTGGGTTGTCTGTTCTGATAGTAGATTCCTTCATCAGCGCTTGGTTCACTATCGCTATCATCGCTCAATTGATTCACGTTTCCCGCCTTTTTGGAATCTGGCGGCCCTTCACTCTGTGTTGTTTTCTGCGGTTGCTTTATGGATGTGATGATTTCTTTGCACATTCCGCAGCTCTCGCAATGCCAACCGCCACTTTCCAGGTCAATTCTGGCTTGGCAAGTAATTTTTGCTGGAGGAGGGGGTCTTTCACCCCACACACTAACCAATCCGTTAGTCGATCCTCCAGGTCATTGAATTCGCACTTTTCCGTGGCCATTCTCAGCTTTGCGATGTAATTGTTCACTGATTCACCATCCTTCTGGTTTCTTTCGTTAAATTTGTGTCTGAGCACCATCCTGGATGGCATTGGCTCAAAGTGCTCTTTTAATATTTTTTGCAACTCCGCCCATGGCATTGTCTCCAACAACTGTGGAGAAACTAGCCCTTTTGCCAGGTGAAGAGTTCATTGCCTGCAGATTAGCATTATCTCTTCTTGTCGTCGCTTGCTCTTTCCAAATCGTTTGCAACTAGGTAACTTCTGAACCTAATCATGAATGCCTCCCATTCTTCGGAATCTGGGTCAAACGGCGGTGCATGCGTTGGCATTGTGGAACCTGTTGAGGCTTTTTCCGCTTGTTTCCTTCGGTCTCCTAAATCCCACCTTCGTCGCCAGTGTTTTGTTGCGAGAATAGAGAGACCAGATGAAGCTTCAGTGAAATCAGCTCTTTTTATTACAAGCAAAAGCACTCAACACGAACGAAATGGCTAGGAATTTACAGCTATTTATAGTATATACAAAACACGCTTTGGCCAATCAGAGAGCAGGATTCTCCCGCTCTCTGATTCTCTGTGCCAGACTTGGTGAAGAACACTTATATCTCTCTTTTTTAATCTCCATTCCTTCTATTTCCCTCTCCTGTCAAATGTTCCCATTCAATACTTCCAAGGTCAAAATAAATAATAAAGAGTTAGAGGACATCCCTGTCTTGTACCTTTCTGTATCTTAAATTTTCCTGTCATATCTCCATTTACCATCACTTGTGCTATTTATTTACCATAAACCCCCTTGATCATATTAATAAACATTTCCCCAAAGACCATTATTTCTAATTGAGCAAACATAAATTCCTAATTAATATTATCAAAAGCTTTCTGGGCATCCAGGAAGAGCAAAGCCATTTGTCTTCCTATTTCTACAGTTCTAAGTGTGTTTAGTTTCAGATTATTCTGGTTGTGTCACGAGGCTAGTTGTTTAACCTCCATCTGTATGCAAATTCATCATTGTCTCAGATGAGACCAATTACTATTGTATCATTTGCAAACTTCAGTACTTTAACAGATGGATTTTTTGAGATGTAGTCATTGGTATATAGACAGAAGAGAATTGGAAAGAGCATACAGCCTTGGAGGGGCCCTGTGCTAATTGTACAGGTATCTGATGTGATTCTGCTTAGCTTCACCTGCAGCTTCCTGTCTGTTAGGAAGCTTATGATCCACTTACAAGTGTGTTCAGGTACAACTAGTTGGTTTAGTTTAGTTAGAAGAATGTCTAGAATGATGCTGAGCTGAAATCTACAAAGAGGACCCTTGCATAGGTCTTTAGAGATTCGAGATGTTGTAGGATGTAGTGCAGAGCTATATTAATAGCATATTACTTGATATCTTGAATACAAGAAAATTATTCGTATATGCTCTGCTTCTTCCTTTACACAGCTGGCAAGTTATCAGCTTTCTATAAAGGTATAGCATGGTAATCTTGCTTCTAGATATCTTGACAATTTTTCTTACCAAATTCAGGTGAAAAATGCATCCTTTTTGAACCAGACAATGATATGGAATTGAGTCTTCCCTTTCAGTCCACATATCCATTAACAACCACAATGGAATGTAAGCCAGGATGTTTAGATGACAGTTCTAATACAATCATAACTTAATAGGAGTGGGACATTTTTGTGAATGTTTGGAACAGTGAGCACCAGTGAGCACAGCCAGTGGGAGTAGACTATTGTCCAACATATACAAAAGACATCTATGTGTCATACTCAAGCTGTATGTTTATAGAAAGAGCCCTTAGGCTTATGTACCACTTCATCATGGTTTACAGCCATCTCTAAGCAGTTTATAGAGTCAGCATATTACCTCCAACAATCTGGGTCCTCCTTTTACTGACCTCGGAAGCATGGAAGGCTGAGTCAATCTTAAGCCAGTCAGGAGTGAACTTCTGGCAGTTGGGAAAATTAGTCTGCAATGCTACATTCTAATCACTGCACCACCACAGCTCTTGTATTTTTATTCTTATTAAGTACAACAGCAGCAAATTTAAAAATGAGGTTTTATAAGCATATTTAAACTCAATAAACTGACTGTGTTTAAATTCCAGATTGTTGTAGTAATTAGGACTACTATAGTAACATCTGATTGATTCTGTGTTAAAATGTCACAATCAAGTATCGTTTCCAAAAGATATCTTCATTGAACAATTGAATTGATTCAGAATTCCTGATCTATTTGTTCATTGTTTATTAAATTCCAGAGAAATGTTTGTATGTTGAGTGGTGAGGGGAAAAAAATAACTCAGCTGTCTTTGTGTCCTACTTCATATAAGTTATATAGTGCATCCCATTGTTCAAGTATCATTATTAAAGATTGGCACTTCTGATCTCAGCTCTAGTACATCTCTACTTGAAAAAGGTGATCCATTCATGGAGAGTAGGACACATGAGTAGTGTGTTATATGTATACAAAGCCCAATTTGTCAAGTTTAGTCATTGCTTAAATGTACCATCAAACACTTAGGAAATCTAAATTGTGCATTGTGATATTTTTCCTAAAGGACTCTTTTCTTGAAAACTTGATGTAAAAAGTTAGAATTTTTTTCTTTTTAAACAACATTCTGATTTCTGAAACACCTGGTGCTAGAAATGTGAAGATAACTATGGTTATTTACTTGTATCCCTTTAAGAAAGAAAAGAGATAATATTTTTTCCATAGAATAATAAAGAATAAGGGCACAAAGACATCCTGAAGACCATCCTCCCAGAGCAGTAATCCTCTATCAGGGTATCACCAACATTCATTTCCATGGTGATTGGGAGGAGGGAAGTATCACATTAGTACTGAGAGTTTAACAAGGCAGCTATGTAATGACTAAATCTACTGAATATTTATCCATACAGTGGTTTGCATATGTCTCATACACATAGGAGAAACAGCCATTCTGTAGGGAACTGTAGGAAAAGAAGAAGCAGAGCCTAGGGGCAGAGTCAAGGGAAGACTCAGCCTAGAATCATTATGTGTCCACAAAGTGTCAGCCCCAAAAGAATATTTTGGACTTTTCTATTTCTTCTCTTTCATTTCTTTTTTTAGGGCGGCCACAGTAGATGGTAAAAGGGGGGAAGGAAGGAT
The DNA here is from genome assembly GCA_017656035.1 of Myanophis thanlyinensis. NCBI lineage: Eukaryota > Metazoa > Chordata > Lepidosauria > Squamata > Homalopsidae > Myanophis > Myanophis thanlyinensis. Next base: position 4,599 of record JAEANM010014727.1, read on the forward strand.
AGATAATTGCTTTGGGTGATATCATAATAATATTCTTTCCTGTGAGAACCTGTGGAGGGAGTGTTTGAGGGTGACGTATCAGTTCACCCTGGATAGGATTGGAGAAGAATGTTACATGTGACACATTGAGGGAAGAAACTTTGACTTTAATTTGGGTGGGGAAAACGTGAGAATTCAGATTTGGGTTTCCCCCAGATGTGCCAATATGTTATCTCTAATAAATCTATAGTTTGAGGAATATGGAGTTTTGAGGCCTTGGAGTTTTGATTATTGCAGAGATGTTACTTGGAACCCTGACATTAACCCAAAATCTGAATTTAAAACTCAATTTCAAAACCAATTCCTCACATGGCGATGCTGCTGGTTGGGGTCCTGAGCTCCAAATGCTCTCCTGGACACCGGGTAGTGTAAAGACTCAGAGAAGATGGAGGAGAAGGAGATGGTCACTGAAGAAGCCACTGGGATGAGTTCGGAGGGCATCTGTGAGACCCTTTACTACCCCGGGCTAGCTGCAGTATCTGAGACAGAAACTGTAGAAGCTGAACTCTTGCTTGGCACCCGACCTAAAGAGCTGGCAGCATGTCAGATCATGCAGTTGGAGCCATCCCAGTGGATTAGGACAGTGGGCCATCACGAACCCCTAGAAATGATGGGCATGGGGAGTCCTCAAGAATCCTACATCATCACAGGGAGAGCTGAGCATATTGTCACAGCAGAATGGAGAGTAATGTGCCCCTTGGAAGGCATTGAACTGAGAGAATATGGCTTCCATCCACCATCCCAAAACCAGCAGGTTGGCTTCTAGAAGCAGCCTTCACAGAAGTGGCTTTACCCCTAATAGACTTATTCAAGACTGGAGGGGGACCAAACCCTGGCCCAACCAACTGTTAGTTGGTCCCTGAACTGTCAAAAAGCCTTTGAATCACTAAAAGAACTATTTGTGGAAGAGCCCATTCTCCAACACCCAGTTCCTGACTGGCCATTTGTAATCCAAGCTGATGCCAGCAATGTGGCCATAGCATCAGTTCTACTAAAAGAGAAATGGTCCCGTACTTTAAATAGTTCAATTTTGAATTGAAGTACATCCCAGGAGGAAAAAACCTATTAGCTGATGCCTTATCTTGGAAGCCCCAATTTAACAGCTGGAGGGAAGAAATGATTCAACTCCACTCCACCCCAATCAGTAGCCCAAGTCACCACCTGAGACCAGAGCAGGCAGACCGGGGGCCCAATCCAATGACAGTGGCATTGAAAGGTGCCCTTCCCACAGACCTGTGGTTTTTGGAAAACTGAGGGACTCTGACATTCAAGGAAGGACTAGCTTGGAAGGTATCCAAATTATATGACCCAGCAAGTTTAAGGATAAAACTCTTAAGAGTGCAGCCACAATTCATGGCTGGCTGGGCATTTTGGATTTCTAAAAACACTCCATCTGACCCAAAGGCATTTTTGGTGGCCCAAAATGAAAGTAGACATGGAGGACTATGTAAAAAGTTGTGCTACATTTGCCATGATGAAAATGAGGCCAGGGAAGCCCCCAGATCTCCTACAATAAGTAGCCAATCCCTGCCAACCATGGGAGGAAATCACAATGGACTTTATAGTGGATCTCCCCACAAGTGGAGGATATACTGTCATCTGGACTATAATTGACTTATTTTCCAAGCAAGCACACTTTGTGGCTTGCTCTGGATTGCCATCTGCTAAAAAATTAGCCAGGATGTTCATAAAACAGGTCTACCGATTACATGGAGTGCCTTGCTGAGTTATTTCAGACCATGGAGTGCAATTTACAGCAAATTCTGGAGGCAGTTCCTAAAGTCCATAGGATCATCTGAGGGACTCAGCTCAGCTTTTCATCTGAGAACTAAAGTAGCCACAGAATGTACGAACACAATGATGGAGCAATATTTAAGATGTTATGTTGATTATCAGCAAAATAACTGGTCAGACGTCCTGCCATTCGCTGAAGTGGTGTATAATAATTCAGTCCTCAGCAGTACCAGATTAACTCCTTTCCAAATCACTAGCGGCATGGCATTTATATCCATGCCGGAACTGCCTAGGGAACCCCCCTCTTCTATGACCTTACAAGAGTGGATGGAATCTTTAAAGCAGGGGTGGGAAAACACTAAATTAGCACTTTAAAAAGCTGCAGAAGAATATAAAAAGCAGGCAGACAAGCACAGTCTCTCCAACCTCTCTTTTGAGTAGGAGAGCAAGTTTACCTATCAACCAAATATCTTAAAACTGCCAACAAAGAAACTGGGACCAAAGTTCTTAGAACTGTTTCCTATAATAAAAATAATTAATCCAGTAACAGTACAGTTTAGTCTCCCAGGGTTGCTAGGGAAAGTACATCTGGTTTTCCACTGTAATCTATTGAAACACTCAGTTGGGTCACAACTTAGACCAAAGGATCAACCACCTCCACAATCTATAGTAGTTCAAGGAGAAAAGCATTATGAGGTGAGAAGAATATTAGATTCCAGATTACAATATTTAGTACATTGGAAAGGATATCTTATTTCAGAAGCTACCTGGGTAAAAAACTGGGATCTGCAAGCAAATATACTAGTAAAATAGTTTCATGAGAATTACCTAATAAACCTAAAGGATCTCCTGGTGGGGAAGAGGTGGTAGGAAAATATTGCCAATTCCAAGTTGTTTATTTTGTTCCAGGATGCAATCACTGTCAGCCCCCAAAGAATCTTTTGGATTTTTTTCTCTTTCTTCTCTTTTGTTTCTCTTTTAGGGCTGCCCATTAGATGGTAGAAGAGGGGAAGGGAGGATAGATAGTTGCTTGGGATGATATCATAATAACATTCTTTCACATGAGAGCCAAGGATGTTGCACCAACACCTGTGGAGGGAGTGTTTGAGGTTCACCCTGGATGGGATTAGAGAAAAATGTTACATTTGACACCTTGGGGGAAGAAACTTTGACTTTAATTTGGGTAGGGAAAATGCATGAATTCAGATTCGGGTTTCCCCCAGATGTGCTAATATGATGTCTCTATACTTTGAGGAATATCACAGCCTTGGAGGTTTTATTATTGCAGAGATGTTACTTGGAACTCTGACACAAAGGCTCCATGTCCAATCCCCCTTTAATTTAATTCCATTAACTCTTATCTAGCACCAATTTAGTGTTGCCCGTTAGTTGTTTAGATTCTTGTGTATAGGCTTGAACAATAAATCTATTGAACTGGTACTTACATGTGATCCTGATTCTTCACATCTGACAAGAACTATCCTATAGAAGATGAAGCAGTACTGTTCAAAATTGTTCCACAAAGAAAGACCAAAAACAATGGGTTTACATTACAAACCAGACATCAAGAAGAGTGTCCTAATGATACAAGCTATTCCACAATGGAAGAGGAAGTGGTGAATCTTCCTTTGTTGGAGATGTTTAAACAGAAGCTGTTTAAACATCTCCAAGCTGATGACCATCAGTTAAAGATGTAGTAGTGGATTCCCGTAGTGGGCAGGGGATTGGATTTCATGATTTTCACAGTTCCTTTCAACCCTTTCACTCTATGATTCAGGATAAGAACAGGGTAAGAAGATTACAATATTTAGTACATTGATTACTAAATGATTTTCTCCAGGGAAAATCAGCCCTCTTAGAAATCTAGGCCTCCAATTTGTTCAATAGTCATTGAGCCAAAGAGTTTCCATAATGAGATTTCTAGCTATTTCTCCCAGCATGTATTATTAAAACACCCACACATCAAGAGAGAAAGAGAGAAAATTCAAGAGTAAACTAAAAAGAAAAAAAAGAAAGCCATATACTTTTATAGGAATTCAAATTATATGGTAACAGCACATTGTGGATAAAAAGTTGCAAAAAATATCTATGCATATATACACATACATATAACAATAAGTCCTTATGCGTGTGTGTCCTTATACATGCTGGGAAAATCACTGAAGCATAAAAACATTTGAGCAAGGATGTCAAGCTGTTGAGAAAACATTAACAAAATAACTTCAACATTTCAACATATGTAGAAAATGTTCCCCCACACTGTCATATATAAATATACATTTTTTAATGCTGATAGGAAAATAATCATTGAATAATCATTGACAGAACTCTACCCAGATAGGTTCAAATTTTGGTTTCTTGAATGAGGTAGTTTTTAAAAAATAATCAGGGAGACTATTTAGAGACTGTTGTACCCCTGGAAAGGATTGGAAATCTGATCCCACCCACTCACTGTATTTTTTCTCCTTATTCTACCCATTTATTTGCCTTTCTCTTCTGGTATCTATAGTGGAATAATAAAAAGTCAGTGAATTACCATACTTATTAATCAATAGTAAGAAACCATCACTGCATCACTATTAGAATATTGAGGAAATGCAGCTTCTTAATGCCCCTTATTTGTTTCCCAGATGTCCCCAAATTTGGACGCTCAAAAGAGTTCTAAAGAGATACTCTAAAGTTCAAAGAATGCTATGAAGAGAACAGGGCCAAGAAAGGTCTCTCTTTTTCTCAGTTCCACAAGTCTCATCATAGCCAGGAAAATTCAGCAAAACAGATTACTTAGTTTGGAGTAAAGAGAGTGGAGCATTTTTCTTGACTCATTTTAAAATCAAAGTTGAAGAAGAGCAGCCAAATCATTATGTTAATTTTGTCTGTGTATAGTATGTCTATTTTAAACAAGCATTATGAACAGATCTCAATAGCTTGTTCTGCTCTGAATGAAGTATAAAGTAAAATAAGACAGATACTTTTCTGGCAACATTGCAATTCTTTTTTTCATTAGTGGAAAAAGTATGTAGCTGAGGGTTGAATTGTTTATTCTGGCTGTCCTCTGTGCTTACTTCTCTTCCTGAACATGTTTCATTACCACTTTAGGTAACACCATCAGGGCATAGAGGAGTGGGGTTGGCTGGCTGTTTACATGTGGTCCTATCAGCCTTGATTTTTTTTTTTTCTTTGGTTGCTGTTTGGAATGGGATATGGTTTCATTTTTATTTTTGTTTATCTGGAGCTGGTTCCTGCTTATCTGGGTGTTAGTTAACAGAGGCATAATCAGGAAGGATGTATTTAGGTCTACTTGCCTCTTTTTCGTTCACCTTTGGTTGATTCTCTTCTTGAATAGTGTGTAGATGAAGTTTAACTCAATATACCTAAAATGGATAATTCATTCAGAATCACACTTCTAGGACTTTCTTGCATTTTTTATCTCAATAATAGAGATATCTGAGGATTAAACTACTGGTGTTTTCTGAACTTGGTTGTTTTCCTACAGATGCTAGGTAATGCCATCAGTCTACATGTAAGCCCCATAGGTAGACCAGACCAAGAAATCATCTCCAAGGGAAATCTAAATTTTTTTTTTATACACATTTGTTGTAATAACAGAATTTTGCAAGTCAGTCTTATTTTACTCTAGCCTAGATAAATTAAGGAGGTTCTGTCTGAGCCACTTCTGAAGATTATCTCAACATTCCGGACTTAGACAAAATGTTTTACCTCTTGTTTATAGAGCTTGTATACCTCCCTCAAGCTCATCTTCCTTCAGCTCCATAGTACGGGAGACTTCATCTGCTGGTAGTTTATTCATAGTAGCTTGCTCTGCCATTATTGGGTTTATATAGGGTTTATACCCTATACTTTCATGCACTGTTATTTGTTCTGGTCATGAAATATTTGCAGGAAAATATCCAAGCTTGGTGAATTTATTTAGATATGGCTTGATCTAAGATATCTACCATTTCCCAACTGAAGCTATGGTTGACTCGGGCATAAATTTTCCTCCTGATAATTAGTTTTCTGTTTGGAAAAATGTTTATTTGTAATTTATTACAAAAATTTCCCATTTAAAATCTACTCTAATGTTGCAATCTTAATGTAGAACTAAGTATGTAGATAATGCTTAGGGCTCTATGTAGCAATGGTAACTGATTGCTTGATCAATTTCCTTCTATCAGGTAACTCCTTGCTTTTGAACTCATCCATGCAGCCTGACCTGACTGTCAGTAGAACCTACAGTGGACCCATATGCCTTCAAGATCCCATTGACAAGGAGCTGATGACAGAATCATCCCTCTTCAACCCTTTGTCTGATATCAAAGTCAAAGTTCAGAGTTCATTTATGGTGTCATTGGGTGTGACAGAACATTTGGAGTATCATGGGAAAACTCATTCTGGGACATTTCCACATGACAACAACAAAACCTTCAATCCTATGCATGTGAAGAACAAAACAGCCTACATCCAGAATCTCTCATCACTTTCAAAGCAAAATGAGATGAGAGCTACCAGTGTATTTGGTCATCTGGGAGGGCGTTTAGGAATTCCCAACACAGGTGGGTTTCTGCCAAATCTGCAAACATTTGGAAATGCAGGCATAATTGGATTTCTCCACTTGGGTTTATTTAAAAATATGCAATAGTAATAAATTCTTTTTATCAGTTTTCTCTGAGAGGAATGTGATGTGTGAACTTTTGCATGTAGAGAAGTAACTGTGACTAGCTGACAATTCAGTAAAGCTGTTTTAATCCTCCCACTGCAACTGTGAGATTTTTTTTTTTTACTTCCTGAAAAGAAGCACAATGTTTTTCCTGCCTCTTTGATAGGGAGTAAAATAATTTCTTAAAAGTGTTGGACCTGCCACAACTTAAATCTCTAAATAAAATTACCCTTGGCTCCATTTGTTCAGAAAGGTATAGTTTATTAGAGATCAAATATATTGCAAAGTCAGAACTGAAAATTGTGCACCAGAAATCTTAAGTTCTACTTTTCCCTCCCTTAACTGTCTCTCATTGTCCATCTCAGTGTAGCCAATCAGGTTCAGGCAAGATGTTTTCATAATGGTCAGTCCAAGTGCAGTTTGGTATTCAACCCCCTCCTTCTTCTAACTGGGTGACCTTGAGGCAGAGTCTTGAGGAGGTACAGCACTTACTGTTGTGCCTGTTGGCCACCAGCCCCTCCAACAGCCAAATCAGAGGAGGAGGAGGCATGGGAGTCAGCAGCAAGACAACCTGAGAGTTCCGAGGGGGAAAAGGGAATGGAGCTGGAAGAGAGAGAGAGAGAGAGAGAGAGAAATGGAGCCTGGGCCATCCGTCAGCTCTCAGATGGAGAGTCAACAGCCCCCAAGTCTGGAGGTGGTTGATGAAGAAGAGGAGGAACAACTGGGTCCAATGCCTGATGTGTGGCTACTCAGAAAGCAGAGAAGAGGAGAGTGGTGGAAAGCCATTGCTAGTGAGGTCCCACTCTAGCTCTGGGGATAAAAGTCAGGGGGCAGAGATGAATAGATGTTGCAGACAACTATTCATCTTCCGGCCAGACAGACTTGTTAACCTGCATTGAAAGAGAAACTTTTTTTCAGAGCTGCCGGCACTCCTAATAAAGGCATCCTTTGAGTTCATGTCAGAGGATTTGTCGTGTTTGGGGAGCTGGCTCAGAGCACTTATTTTCATTTCCCCAAGCATTCCTCCCTTTCTCCCCACTCCCCAAAGTTCATGGCAGTCTGTTACTGCATAGCAGTGAAGCACAAGCAAGCAGCTGACAAAAAGTTTGTAAGAAGGGGGGGGAGAGGGCTCCTTAGCTTGGAAGTGATTGAGTGGTTTCTGTTTTTGAGTTTCTTCCAATTCTTTGAGCGAATGGTCATATGACCAATCAACCCTGCATAGTCACCTGGGAAGGTACTTTGTTCCATGACTATTATGGGGCACATAATTATCCAAATATGGAAGAAACTGCAAAATGGAGAGAATCTCTGTACCTAGGCGAGTGATTACAGAAATTAAGTTTAAACAGTATCTTCAAGACTTTCTCCTTAGCCATCACCCAAGGTAGACAATCTCTCCTGTAGTGTGAGATTTCTCAAAGATTTTCCATTTCAAATCATTGCTATTTAATTTGCCCCCCCATCTTTTCCTGCATGTACTTTCATGAATGGAGCAAATTAAAGGAGAATGGACAATTTGGCACATCAATATCTTAACGATTAACAGAATACTGTTTATATGGTAAGTAATCTAACATTCACTCAGTTCAATGGATGAGCTCATTCCATTTGCCATTCAGAAGAAGCATTGAGGTGATACACTTTCTCCACCCTCAGGTTATTTATCACCACCCTGCTGAATCTGATGGAACATTTTTTTTTCATTCCAACTGTGACAAACCATAAGCTTCTTTCAGGGGCGGCGCCAGAGGGGTAGCCAGGATGGCCAGTGCCACCTCTCACCCCTGTTGCCACCCCTCTAATTATCTTTCTATTAATTTTGTTAACAAAATTTTATTTGTAAGCCACTTTGTGCAGAAGAAAGATTATTAATAACATAACTGTGGACCCCCTCAATAAATCCTTGCCACCATCTGGCCACCCCCAGTTTAAAAATCTAGCTCCGCCACTGGCTTCTTTGAAGCTTCTCCCCCAAACAGCATTATGAAAATTGCTATTCCTCTCTTCTTTAGTGTACTCAAATTCTTAAGGTTTTTTTCCTCTATAAAATAAGCTTCTGTTCTTTCTTATCTTATTCTTGTGATGCATCTGTTGCATGTCCTTTGGAAAGTGTATTTTTGAAAACTTCATTGTAATGAAGTGATCACACCAACTATCCTTTTGGTTCCCCAAGCATATCTCACTAGCATTCTGCAGCCTTCATGGCTTCCTAATATGACAAAGGCCCACAAAAAGAATCCTAATATAATGGGGATTCAGGGTAGCAAGCAGCAGACCATGAACGTTGCAGGAGGGCAGCTGTAATACTCTATACAAACACCAGGAGTTTGATAATACCTTTTTCAAATGTGTTAATTGGAGGAAGTGTTACTAGACCCATTCTGGTTCAGGCCACTGCAGAGAGGCCATGTCACGAAATCAAAGGATATGCAACCACCTCAGAGCCATTGAATCATTGAAAGACCCTCATTTCTAATTTCATTGAAACATTTATTTGCTGACTTTATGGATTCTGCCTCATTCCACATGAAATAACAATCAAAGAATAATATTAGCAAAACAGGTATTAATAATCATGAAAAGGGTCAAACTTTGCACAAATAATAACTATTGTAAAAAATGATAAAAGTAACATGAATATGATAGTTCCTAAGTGAACTACATTCTGAACAACTCCATTTTTAAGATTCTTGTAAAGGTTCGAAGCGATGGAGCCATCTAGATTTCTAACTGAATGCCATTCCAGACAGTTGATGCCTATAAAACAAGATTGTCTCACATTCAAAGGAAGGTTCTTCTTTGAAGCTAATTCCCCAAGCAACTTCTTTTATTTAGTTTAAGTCCAGCGTTTC
>JAEANM010014728.1:0-13880 GCA_017656035.1 Myanophis thanlyinensis
ATATATGAAAAGACATAAGTGTGAAATTAAGCTGTTCTGTATATTTGTATGTACAAACAACTTTGGACACCCCTTCACCCCCAAAATATGTCCCCCAGGTGCTATGCTACTGATCACCATATGAAAATGTTTGTCCCCTCTAAAGAAACCAAATAATTTCAGCCAGTGTCTCTTTGTGCAGCAATATGTAGGCTTCTAGTAAAAGATAGCGGACCTAAACTAAACATCTTTTAATCTCTTTATAACCACCTATTCCATTGTTTGTTTTAATTGTATAAATATACTTGCAGCTGTAATCAACAGGGCATGAATGTGTAAAGCAAGATCTACACTACAGTTTGACTGCTACATTTAAATTCAATATTCAGCAAAACTTTTACAGTGTTATTTTTCAGTATTTCTGGCCAAGTTAATACAGTATATGTAAAGATAACAAATCAAGCACCTGGTGGAAAAGACAAAGGAGTGTAATTATCTTTCATAAACTGTATTTCAGAATATTTTGAAAGAAATGAATAAGCTAGCAATGGTTTATGTTTCTTTTTAGTATTAATATGCACTAGAGAATTTTATATAAAATGATGTTATGCTGGTGATAAGTTCAGATAGAAAACAAATCAATAGTAACAATTTAATTGTTTGGGGGGGCGGAAAGTAGTATTGCAAAATATGAACTTAAAAATATCTCAAATCACGATTTGTAGTTTCAAGCTTAAAGAGAGGTACAGTTGATCTGTTCTGTATCCAGCCATATTTGTAAATTTTGATTTGATTAACCAAACTTTAGCTCAAGTGCAATCTATAGACTATATGTGGTCTAACATGAAATATCCCTTGGGCACAAAGCCAGGTGAAATGACCTTGAGCCAGTCATTTCTCTCAGCCATAGGAAGAAAGCAATGGCAAACCACTTCTGAAAAAGCTAGCCGAGAAAATTGCAGGGACTTGTCCAGGCATTCTCTGAGAATGACTGAGTAGATAAAACACCTATCACATTAATAATCACAACTTGTTTACAACTTCTGAAGAGGCTCTGCTATGGAGGGGTTGCAACTGAGTCTTACATTACAGATTATGTTTCCCTTATAGCAGTTTGGGTTGGGCTGAGAAAAAGTGCCTCAGTCTATCCTATCAACCAGCATGGCTAAGGGAGGATTTTAATTTACCGATAAGTATCCCATATTTTTTTCTTCTTCTGTTCAATTGTGTCCAAACTCTTGGAGACTGTTGGACAAATAATACAGAAAAGGGTAAGTAGGCAAAGGCTTAAGGGTGAGGGTTTTGTATAATGTATATGTAGTATAATATATAGAACCTTTTCGACATCCTGACATTTATTAACAACAGACTATGATGTGACATTAATAACTCTTTGAAACGTATTTTTTTTAAATCTTTGCTGAAAATATTAAGTTATTATGGGCAATGAATGTTTTTAAGTATTAGAAGTCAATATTTTCAAGTACTTTTGTTTATTTCAATTTAACACTTTTTTGCATGTCACAAATATATATTTCCTATTTCACCTTTGGACTGAAAAACAACATGCTCAATAAATTAGTAAATTAACACCTGTGTGCATAAAAACTTAAATATTTCATCCAGTCCATAGATCAACATATTTTTTGAGAATTATTTAAAACTTTTAAAAGGCTACATAAAACATCCTAATAGTTTTCAACCATTTACAAACATAGAGTTAAAGCTAGTTTTTCTATGAATGTATGCTCCCACTATCAGCAAATCTTAGCCTGGTTCCAAACCAATAGCCACTTATCTCCAATCCAAGCATATGGGTAATTACTTGAAAAGACCATTCCGTGAATAGTAAAATGACACTGATGTACAGTAGGACCTTAGAATAAATAGGACAGTACTGCATGTCTGAACAGTCATGCATTGATGAATGTTTTAAAATTAGTCATTTTTTTTCAAGGTTTGTAGTAATGATATAAAATATTGAACAGGAAATAGTTAAAACTATTTAAAGTTAGTTAAAACTTAAAAATAAAGCTTAGCTCAAAATGATATCCTAGCTGCCATCCTGGAATTGTCTTCCCCTGGAGGTCTGAATTGCTCCCACTCTATTGGCATCCCAGGGAGTCTTTAAAATCTTTTCTTCTCCAAGCCTTCGGCTGCTTGATGTGGGGCCCATTGGCTATGTTTATATGTTTATGGGTTATTGTTCAGATTTGTCATCTTGTCTTTATCTTTATTATATTATTTACTTTGTCCTGTTTTATAAGAGGTAATCTGACATGGGGCAGTGCCTAAATTGAATAAACTGAATTGAACTGGATCCTATACATATTAATTCAGGAGTAATTCTCATTGATTCAATTCTCACTGTGAATTAAAAACAATTAGGCTATGAAACAGTGCTATTCAGCACCATGTAGTCTGCATGTTACTAATGTACAGGTAGTCCTTGAATTACAAGAGTTCATTTAGGGACCGTTCAAAGTTACAACAGCCCTGAAAGTAGTACTTACAACTGATTTTCACACTTATGACCCTTGCAGCATCCCCATGATCAAAATTCAGAAGCTTGACAACTGATTCGTATTTATAACAGTTGCTATGTCCCGGGGTCATGTGATCATATTTTTTGACCTATTAATAAACAAAATCAATGGGGAAGCTAAATTCACTTAATAACCATGTTACTAATTTAACAACTGCAATGATTCATTTAACAGCTATGGCAAGAAAGGTTGTAAAATGAGAAAAAATCACTTAACAAATGTCTCGCTTAGAACTGAAATGTTGGGCTCAATTGTGGTTGTAAGCGGAGGACTACGCTTTTTCAAAAGTATTCCAATTACAAAATTTAACAGTCTTCTTTGGAAATATAAAAAAAACCCAACTTCGTATTCTATTAAAAAGATACATACTGTATTTTATGGTGACTTTCTCTATGAGGAAATATTACAGAGAGCAACTGAATATCAATATTAATATTGTATCCATCTCTGCAAAGAGCATCCTAAAGAATCCCAAATTCTACAATAATTTGCATTAGCAAACAAAATGTGTTATTAGCATAATTGCAGTTTTAAGAAAGGATGAAACTAAAAAAAAATAAGAGAATACTTGACATGTATATAGCTCACTTATTATTCAAACTGCCTTAAATTAATTCACAGAAAAATTTACAGGCTTTCAGTTCCATATGTATCCATATCCAGCCTGGCTTTTTATTTCTGTGTAATAGGAAAAGAGTTCTGGTCCATTAATTCTCCCACTCTCTCTTGCAAGAAGTTAACCATTTCAGCCAACACAAAGACATGGGTTTCATCTAAGTCTTGTATGATGAACTTCTTTCCCAGGGCATTTGATTCATCCAGGTACAGCAGGAACTGCTTCATGGCTGGGTCACTGCGGGGATAAGGATAAAATTATGGGAATCTCACATAACGCTTCAACGAATTAAGCTTGCTATAATTACAATGCAAATGTCAATATAATACAATAAAACCACATTTATGAAATGCATTAAATGTCAAAAACTTTATAAAGCAACCAAGCAGAAATTCATAAAACATGATGAGATTGAAAAATGAAAACTATTATGAAAACATCCTAATATGTTAAGGAGATCAAGTACTTTCAGGATTCTCCCAAATATCCAACCCTGACCAAACATCCGAAGTTATACTGTGCGTATCTTGGCCACCCTTCAGTTGGGGAGGATATTTTATAGATAGCTGCCATGTTGTTTTTTTAAAAAAATCTGCTATGATTTAGGTAAATGAAAACTCAGTTGTTTATATGACAAAATGCACTGAAGTAGCATTAAGATTCCCAGGAACCAAAACTGTTAAAGCTGTGAGGTTAAATTTAATCAGTGATGAAAAGAGACTGGCAGCAACAGTGAATCTTGTAAAATAGGTACAACTTACTTTAGTCAGTATATTTTGCAGTCACTGCAATTTTTAATATTTTTCAAGGTTAGCTTTGCATATAATCTAACATTCTATCCAGGAAGTATTTAAGCGATGAATAATTGTAACGAAGTCCTGTCATCAAGTAAAATATAAAGTACAAGGTCAAAAAAGATAGTTCCTTCTCATGGATATAGTCCAGCAGGACACTACAAGCCAAGGAACACTGCCAACTTCAAATGTGATGTTTTGAGAGGAGTGCAATCTTATTCAAGAAAGGTTGGACCATTAAACCACAATCAAACAGAATGAGTATTCTCCACCTATTTGAATTGAGTGCAAACAGTTAGGATTATGTTCAACCAGATGTTTCATCCAACCTGATAAACAATAGCCTGTGGTTTTTAATATGTCCTCAAGATCAATACAAGTATCAAGGGCATAATGATGCCTTTTTAGCCCAGTCTCTGAATGACAATTTCCAGTAGTTTCATGTAAAACAGACAGTCCTCGATTAAATAAGGTAATTGGGACTATAATTTCTGTTGCTAAGTGGAGCGGTTATAGAGCATGAAGTCATGCTTTGCAATGGCAATCCCAGCAGTCCCCATTGTCATCATTAAGAGGCTTTGTGGGTCACTAAGTGAGGATCTGCAAGCAAAGTCAGTGGGGAAGCCAGCAGCAAGCAACTTCCAGGTTGCAAATAAGCTGGCAGGCTGATATGTGACTGCTGCCTGGTGAAGGAGGGAACATAAGGGTACCAGTGCAGTAGGACCTGGTGTAGTTGCTGCAGGGTGCTGAAGGCAGTGTGGGATTGGCTGCACTTGGATGCAGGAGACTTACCAGAGTGACTTGCCACTTTCTCTACTGGCTTTTCCTACTGGCTTCCCAATTGCATGTCAGAAGCCAGAGGAAAGGTCACAAAGAGTAATCATGTGATTGCAGAATGCTGCAACTATTGTGCACGTAGCTAGTACTGGATCAACAGAACTGACATCAGACTATAAGTACCACTCATTCAGTGTCTCATAACTCTGAACGGTTGCTGAAAAGGGGATTAGGGCTACCTGTATTGCAAAGCACAAGATTCAATCTTGCAGATTCCATTGACCATAAACCAGGGGTGTTAAACTCAAGGCCCAGGGGCCAGATCTGGCCTGCGGGGTGCTTAGATCTGGCCCATGGAGCTGGAAATAGCAAAGGACCTCTGCCAGCAAAAAATGGAGCTTGAGAGGGCTGTGTGTGGCTCTCCCAAGATCCGTTTTTGCTGGCAGAGAGTTGCAGGAGGCCGTCACAGCCAAAAATGGAGCTTGGGAGCCTATTTTCACTGGAAGAGCGCTCAAGCCACCACAGGCACTCACGACACGAGTGATGTTGAACTGGCCATGCTCACCCTGGCCATGCCTATCTTGGCTCCCCGAGGTCAAACAACCCTGATGCGGCCCTCAATGAAATCAAGTTTTACACCCCTGCCATAAACTAGGGCAGCTTTGCTGGCTGAGGAATTCTGGGAATTGAAGTCCACAAGTCTTCAAGTTGCCAAGATTGGAGACCCCTGAACTAGGGAGAAATATCAACAGGTATTATCATCTGGATTCTACCCTTCAGTAACAGCTTGAGTTTAATATAAGATCCCAATCCTTGCAAGGCAACAGATCATTATCAAATGGGACTATGTATACAAGAAGAATCCAAGGGCTATGTTCCAACTGTCCTTTTCATAGCACAGTCCATTCACTATGGCATTTTTGTTAGCTGCAGTTCTGCAAACTAGGCTAAAACATTGAATTAAGAAAGATTAACTCATTTCTGTTATTTATTCAATCACAGTTTGTGTTATGACAGTCATCAACCTAATCAGATTTTATATAATAAAAAAGGAAGTTTAATTTATAAATAGATGCTCAAATATCTAAAGTTTTCAATGTAAGAATAGATACTTTTTCCAATAACATTTCCCAATCTGGAAGAGATTCTGAGGAAGGAGAAGTAAATCCATTAAACCATTTTTTCTTTCTTTCTTCAAAATGTTTAGGCAGCTGCACCCTTTACAAGGCTCACATGGTTGTTTTGAAAGCTGTCCATTTTTGACTCTGCCTGTATGTGCAAGTGTAGCCACTTATGGTCCCAAAAGTGCTACTTGTACATGCATATACAAACAGTTGCTATAGTACTTCAAGGAAAAGTGCATTGTTTGCACTAATTCATTTTGTAAAATACCTCTTTGGATTTCTTTTTGCAATCACTGGCCTAAGAAATATATTCATTTTGTGTCACAGCCACACAATAACATAAATTGCTAGAAATTATCTGAATACATCTACTATCATACTGCACACACATCTATCTGTAGTGGAGTAAAAGACTGGCTGGCCAAATCTTTGAGCCAAAACAACTTCCTTTCCTTTGAAATTAAATACTAAGGAGAAGTTTGCTGGAATCTTACAGCAGCTGGCTGTAAGAAAAGAAGCAAAGGAATGTAAACCTCCCATCCAAGTTGTGGAGTGAATTTTTTCAACATGCATGAAAAAACAAACAAATCTAGATTTAGATATCTAGGGTATGTAGTGGGTAAGTAGCTAGAATTGTATTAGGTACTGGTTTTATTTAATTGAGCTGAAAGCAATTGCCTGCTTCTGGTTTCTTTTAAAGCTCTTTTTTCTCTGAATTTAACTTCCATCTTAATATACACTATTCTTTCTGAAGGTGAATCTCTTTTTTTAAAAAACCTAATACCTATCCATTTCTTCCCATTTTATCTTTGCTGCTATGCATTCTTCATGAATCCTAAACAGGATTAAAAAAATTTAGATGATCATTAGATGCAGCAAAGTGTTGCACAAAACCCTTAATTTGATGCTACCCTCCAGTGATTATCTGGATTGTTGTAGCTTGGATATGGTATTTTTAAAACCATGTCTTGGTGGCTCTAATTTGGTAATTGCTCATGAGGCCTAGGATCCCCAAAATTAATATTAAACTGTATGTATTTTATTCAGTTTACATAAAGGGAAAAGTCCTAGCAGAAGATAGTAATTGCTGTCTCAGCCCACTCTGCTGAGTCTTTACAATCTGGAATTTAAACAAGTAATGCCTTTAGAAATTAGAGTTAAAGGCAATATTAACACGCTACTTAAGCCAGTTAACTTTAAGTGTAATATGAAAATAAGGCTGTTGGCAGAATAATCTCCATCTTTATAATATGAACTAGGCATATCAAATATTCATAGTTTATAGGTTACATGAATAATACACCATAACACATTTCAGTAATTTATTCCTTTAAAATAAGAGCACGCTATTTTTGCTATTTCACTTGCTGATTACAGTACACTCATGACTCACTGTGTCTTGTAACCATGTCACAAACATTCTTGCTCATGCTACCAAATTTCTTACAAGCTTGGGGTAGCACTTGCATTGCCAATACTTTTTTGCTTACCATTCTATAAGTATCCCTTTCAAAACATTCACCATCTTCTTCACAATGTCAGATTCCTAAAACATCAAACGGAAAAACTATTTGTAAAAAATGACACAATCTTAAACTGAACAAAATCAGTACAAACATCCTGATGGGTAAACTTCTATCCTAGCCAGTTCAATTGAGCAAAAGTTAAACTGAATTCAGGTTTACTGGTTTCAAGTCAATGAGAATAGGCCTGTACAGTTAATCAACATATCAAATAATTAATTACATTCAAAGTTACTATAATTCTCAATGCACTTCAATATTTTAATGTGCTCCATTTTTTTAAAAAAAAGAGGAAAACAAAAGCCCTATCAATAACATGAGTTACTCATTCATTCATTCATTGGAAGCATTTTTTATTTTTCCAATATAACTTGCACAAAGGATACAATAAAACCGGTATAACATTCCATTTCCATAAGAACCATTTACATATTTGTTTTCCATGTCAGTAATTTACAATATATTTTATCATCTATCTCATATTCACATATGTACGTTATTTACATTGAATTTTGTCAAACATATCTTATATCTTGTTCACATATGTCTCAGATAATTGTCCTGTTTCCTTACTTAATATTATACAATTCTATTTCAACTCTTCTTTCTTTCCCTGTTTCTTCCTCTTCCCCTTTTTCTTTCTTTTCCTCCCTTCCTTCCTACTTCCTTTTCCCCTCTTCTCTTCCTTTTCCCCTTCTTTTTTTCTACCTTCTTCTTTCTCCTTTCCCTGTTCTCTTATCTATCTTCTTCTCTATCTTTTCTTACTGGCTTTATTTATTCTCTAGAATCTGGCATATTTATATCTAGCTTATTATAGTATCTGTTTAGAACTAGATCCCCTTTCATTCAAAGTCACTTTATGTTTTGTGGTGACTTTTGATCTGGGTTCAGCAATTTCAAGGACTCTAGATCAGGGGTCCCCAACCTTTTGGGTCTCAGGGACCACTAAATTCACAATTTTAAATCCCGTGAACCACTAATATGATCTGCCTAATGACGGACCCCTGATTTAGTACAATATAAAAATGCAAATAATTTTTCTGCGGACTACCAAAATTTTCTCACAGACCACTGCTCTACACGGTAATGAAGATAGAGGGAAAACTACCCCCTGTACTCGGGATTTTTGCAGCCCAGATGTGGTAGCCCTAATCCTACATTGGAGAAGCCTAATTCAGGCTAATGAGGGGGGGGGGAGGAAACCGCATGGTTTACCAGTGCATCTGGCAGCCCTACCAATTGCAACTTCCAGGCAGGCTGCAAATACACTTCCCATCATCCTCGGCCAGACCGATGAGGTATAGTGTGCAACTACCCCGGATAAAACTAAGCTGAGAGAGAGTAGCTGCAACCATTTACCCTGCACAACATTGGCAAAACCTGACGTCTACGTCGCCCTGCCGAAAGGCAACCCCTCAATGCCGGAGATACGAGGGTAAACGAGGGAGAAAGTGGGAAAGAAAGAGAAAGACCTTCCAAGGAAACGACAACAGCCCACTCAGTTCAAGCTTAACAAAAGACCGAGTCGTGCTTCATCCGTCCAGCAACGTCGCCCTGGCGACGAACCACAGCAGGTCACTCCTGTTTCTCCCCCCTCCCGCACCCCGGGACCGGAAGCAGTGGGAGACGGAAGGCGCGCCGACTCAGAGGCAAGATCCACAACGGCGCAGGCGCCTTCCCTTCCGTCGTCTTTGGATTGGCTTGCTCCTGGTGAAGGGCGGCGCTCCGGGTGTGACGCGAAGGTGGGTGGCGTTGACGTCAGAGCGTGGGCGGTAATGGCAAGGCTTCGTCGTTGACAGTGGGACGGGGGATCCGAGATGGGCAGGTAGGGTGGGGGAGGAGGAAGAGGAGGAGGAGGAGGAGAGCGGTGGTTTGGGCCAATCTGGTGCGTGGTTGTTGAAGTCGGGACTGGAGGATCTGCTTTGCCTAGCCGGAGAAATCCCTGAATAAGGAAGAATATTGCGAAGGATGCTCGTATAACTCATTTGTCCATTATTATATAACGATAGCTGTAGTCAGCAATGATAGACTTGACTCTTATCCATACACTCCGTTTGCCTAGAGCGGTGTTTTGCTGGCTGGGGAATTCTGGGAGTTGAAGTCCAAACATCTTAAAAGTTGCCAAGGGTGAGAAACACTGGCCTAGAGCAGTGATGGCGAACCTTTAACTTACCAGTGCTGAGAAGTACACGCTTTGCGCTTGCCATCCACACTGATGCGCGGCTCCTCCATGTGCGCTGCATGTTGCAACCGCACCATCTGGGCATGCATGCAGCTTTTGCATGTGCAATGCATTTGTACTGCGTGCAGGCACTCATGCACGCATGAGCAGTCACATGTGCATTCACGGGAGAGCTGGATTTCCTGCTGCAATTGCACGCATGTACAGCAGAGGCCCGAAGACTAGCTGGGTCTCTGCAATTGCACATGCATGTGCATGCTCAGCTGGAGGTAAGTTGGCCAACAGCTTGTGTGCCCAGAAAGATGGCTCTGTGGGCCATCTGTGGCACCTGTGCCATAGGTCCGCCATCAGGGGCCTAGAGCATACCCTTTCCCTTGTGCCGCACCCCTAACATTAGGAGAAACTGGGGCATTTTTATGCTGTGTGCGAATTGCAGTCTTTTTGCACGTTCGCTGTTTGTCTGAGTCGCTGCTGCAATTTTATTTTATTTCAAAGTGTGTACTTGTAGGCATGTTTTATTTCAGAGTGTGTAGGAGATGCGCAATGGTTTTCTTTCCTGAATAAAACATTTCCTAGTGAAAGTTGTTAATCCAGCTATGAAATTAGTCACCCCCTCCCACACTCTTGGATCTGTTCTCAGAAAACATCTGCGAGGCAGTTAGTTAATCAGGTTTGGAAAGGTTGAGCTCCAAGACACTGCAAAACTGAAAGGGTTGGACAGCCTTGTTTCCCATGAAGTCAGGTGGCATTCTCACAAATAAATTTAAGCTTCATTTGCTAACCAGCTTTATTTTTGTGGTCCCATGGCTGTAATGTGGATAAAAAAATGGCTAGAACCTACAGTTGGTTTAAAAACTTTTATCTTCATCTATGACACATTTTACATATTTTGAGTGAGTCCTTTCTTTAAAAAAACAAAACCCAGATCTGTTCAAACATACAGATTTATATTGAAAATCTGAATATTTTTTGTAGTTACTTGATCTAAGGACCATCTTGCCTGATTTTACCCTAGGTTATTATTGAGCAAAACTAGTTAATATTAATAATACTTAATGTACCTTTTCTTTTTATGTATGCTGAGAGCATATGCACCAAAGATAAATTCCTTGTGTGTCCAATCACACTTGGCCAATAAATAATTCTATTCTATTAAGTGTGACATACAAACTCCCCAAATCGGGCTAGTTGAGTAAACTGGAAAAGTTAACCACAAATAAACAGCAAAGTATTGATATCATGAGTTATTATAACAAGAGGAAATACAGGATTTTAAAAAAATCAAATTATACCATATCAATAGAATGCCTTACACCCTCCTCCCGCCCCCCCCCCCCAAAAAAAAAGCTTGTCTCTTTGCTCTATTCCTTGTACTGAATGTCTGCAGAGAATATCATTAATATCCAATAATTTTCTATGGTTCCAATAATAGTTCTATAGATTTGCAGCAAATTTATTAGATTTCAGTGAATTGCTCATTATGTCTCTGAACCTCTTTTTTCCAATGTAGATGGACAGCCAAAATAGTTACCTTATTAAAAAATATACAGCAAAGCAAAACATATTATTTTGAATTGTAAGACAACTTGCATCTCTCATTTAAATTCAGAAGGGAAAGGCTTCCCGTATCAAAAGTTTGGAGATGATATAATTCTTTTTTCTTTTGAAAGCATCCTGGAGATTTTATTTTTTTTTACAATGATGAAAACCTGTACTAAGCTTGCAATATATGATTTTGGAAAAAAATGCTATGCCTTCTCTGTATTAGATTAGGGCATAATTGATATATACATTAATTTTTAAAATCCTGTTGGTGTGCTAAATCAGTTTTTTGTATCTTTACAGAATGTCTCTGGCTGCTTATTGTGTGGTTTGCTATAGAAAGATAGGAACGGTAGGTTCAACATGGAAAGTTGATCAGTCATGGACAGATATCAGTAAGTGCAATTCTATAGTTACAAGCTTAACTTTATAATTATTGAATTTGTATGATTTCCCAGGTAAATTCAGCATTTGAAGCTTGCTGCACATCTCTTCTTTGCCTACCTAGGCAAATTATATATATCCATTTGAAAGTTTTATTAAGAATAAAAATAATACAAATGAAAATAGAATGAAAAAGAAGAAAAATGAAAACAAAAGGCTAAAATGATTCATCAATGATTTGGATGAGTGGATAGATGGGAACTCATCAAATTTGCAGATGATACCAGGCTAGCAGGAATAGCCAACACTCCAGAAGATAGGCTTAAGATACAGATGGATCTTGACAGACTTGAACATTGGGGACTATCTTAACAAAATGAAATTCAATGGTGAAAAAAGTAAAGTTCTACATTTAGGCAAGAAAAACAAAACGCACAGGTACAGTATAGGTGGTACCTTGCTCAATAGTAGAAACTGCAAGAGGAATCTGGGAGTCCTAGTGGACAATTGTTTAAATATGAGCCAGCAGTGTGCCACAGCTGCCAAAAAAGCCAACACAGCTCTAGGCTGCATAAACAGAGGGGTAGAATCAAGATCACGTGAAGTGCTAGTACCACTTTATAATGCCTTGGTAATTATAACACACTTGGAATAGTGCAATTATAACACACTTGGAATACTGCATCCAGTTTAGGTCACCACGATGTAAAAAAGATGTTTAGACGCTAGAAAGAGTGCAGAGAAGAGCAATAAAGATGATTAGGGGGGATTGGAGGCTAAAACATGAACAACAGTTGCTGGAACTGGGTATGTCTAGTTTAATGAAAAGAAGGACTAGGGGTGACATGATAGCAGTGTTCCAATATCTCAGGGGCTGCCACAAAGAAGAGGGAGTTCATCTATTCTCTAAAGCACCTGAGGGTAGGACAAGAAGCAAGGGGTGGAAACTAATAAAGGCGATAAGCAACTTAGAACTAAGGAAAAATTTTCTGACAAAACAATCAGTGGAACAACTTGCCTTCAGAAGTTGTAAAAGCTCCAACACTGGAAGTTTTTAAGAAGAGATTGGATAACCATTTGTCTGAAGTGGTGTAGGATTTCCTGCCTAAACGGGGTTGGACTAGAAGACCTTCAAAGTCTCTTCCAGCTCTGTTGTTCTATTCTAAAATGGAAAAAAAACCCAAAAGGATAAAGGTATGAAGTAGTTGTTTCTGATTTTCTTCACATACGATTATAATGACAACTAAAATTTAAACTATTCCTCTAAAGTTGGATCATTACTCTCTTCTTTCTATAATCTGTCTTGTCTAATCATCAGAACCACAAATCATGTTTTTTTTACACAAAAAGTCCATAAGTGGTGGCAATTATATTCTTCCTAGAGATAGTTAGGATAGCAGCCTTTGGAGAAATATTTACCACCATTCCATAGGACTGATGAAGATTTATTGGTTTTTTCTGTAAAAGGAAATACATACACCAATGGAAATATAAAGTCTATTTGAAGGTAGAATATCTGAGCAGGATCTTAGTGACATTGCTTTGTACCACTATTTAAATATGTAAGCCATATTTAAGAATAAGTTGAATATTTTCCTAAACATAAGGTTGAAAAGGTTACTTTTCCAGCACATAATATGAAATGATAGCATCTAAAAAAATTCGATTGAAATTTTAGATAGAAAAATGTTGATAAGGTCATCTGTAAGAATTACTATACCATTTAATTTTTTGAAAAATGGAACTATGATTTCCAATGATGAAATCTGTTTAGAATATTTTATGAATCCAATGATAATTTAAAACTTTTCAGGATGATCATACATATATAAAAGGCTAATGGAAGAAACCAATGTTGTAAATCTAATTTTGTACAAGTTTATTCAGAAGTAAATTCTTCTTAATTCACAACTTGAGCTTTGTTGCCAGGCTAGTTTGCCAAATTGTGTCTTCTCGTCTGAAGGATGCTTCCGAGAAATAATCCCATCAAATTGAGTGGGCATACTCCCAACTATAAAACTTTTTTAAGTAGTTAAACTTATACAGAGCTTCCTCAGTATGAAGTAGGACTTAGTTTTGCATAATCTTGAATAAGAATTAAATTACCATTAAATTAATTTTGGGGACCTTACCTGAGGCTTAAAGGCTTGATAACACTAACTCATGCTCTTATCTGTCTAGACTGCTCATCTAGCAGGCTATAAATATTCAAAAACCGTACGCTTTTGGGCTTCAAGTATCAGTTTTTTGGAGTTTTGTGGACCCTGCATTGGTTGCCAGTTGATTTCGGGATCCAGTTTAAGGTGCTGGTTTTGATCTTATAAAGACCTTCATGGCAGTTGCGCAATTGAGAAATGGCTGCTTTCTGTTCTCATTAGCACTGCAATCTGTAATTTTTTGCTGCGAAAAGGCA